>JAVJIF010018859.1:0-74187 GCA_038442645.1 Agave tequilana | reverse complement strand
GATGGCACAACGGTCTGAAATATGACCGTTGGCCGGTAGACCGGGCGGTCGCCGACAGGCCTGACAGACCCCAACGGCTAATTTTTCTAGCCCTATAAATTTGGGGGTTTGGGCACTGTTTTCTCCAAGATTTCCAAGTGGTTTTTGGGCTAGTTTTTCCAACTCTTTTCAGAGGTTTTCTCCACTTGTATTTGGGCTAAATACTTCCATTCAAAAGGAGAGTTTATCAAGAGTGTATCAAAAGAGATTTTCTTGTGTTTTACACCATAGATTCAATCCTTATTTTTCTCACAAATACTTGAGCAACCCATTGACTTATTCATTCTATAGGAGTGTTTTTGTGAGAGGATTTAGGTGATCAAGAGTTGTGATCACCAAAGTTCTACTTTGTTTCTTTGAGGAGGTGGACGGTTGTGTTCGCATTGTTTCGGCTCCTAGTGGGGACTCTGTTTCGGATTCGGGTGCGAAACTCTTTGTTGAGGTGCGGCCCTCAGCGACCGGTGGGCTTATGGTGTGTACGGACTAGGTAGTCCGAGAGCTTGTAGGTGTTGCGGCACCGAGGAGTGATCCATTGGATCGATTATAGTGGAAATCCTTCGTGTGTCGAAGGCGGGGTGTAGAGCAAGTGTGCTCGAACCTCGAACAAATCCCTTGTGTTTGCGATTGCTCACTCTTTCTCTCTCTCTTGTCTCTTTGTTTATATCTTGCTTGTTATTATTGTCCTTACACTTATATGCTTGATATATTGTGTGCTCATATTGTATATGCTTGGGGATTGTTTGCTAACACTTGTATTCACCAAGAGAGCCAACGCGGCACCTCTCAACCCTTATCTAGGGAATCTAGAGGAGTTAGTCCAGAGCCTTCACGGGGAATTCGGTTACACTCTTGTGTTATACGTGGTATTTAGTTTTAAATAGTTTGTTTAGGTCATTATAGTTTTTTACTTCCGCATTATTTGGTATTAAGTAACCATTAGATTAGCCATCACCTATTCACCCCCCAGGTGATTCTACAATTGGTATCAGAGCCAAGTGCTCTGAATTTGGGTCTTACAACCTAGAGTTAAGGATCTTCATTTTTAGGCTAATCACATTATTTGTAACACACACCATGGATTTCATGTCACCACCCACCTTTGACATTCTTAACATCCAATTTGGAAGGTTAAGATGTCCTTGTACCTCAAGGCCCTAGGCATTCATGTTTACCTTGCCATCACTAATGATTATTGTTTAAATGGCAAGAATCTTGAGGCTAACGCAAACCCTTCATGTTTAAAGTCAACCCTAAATGATGATTATTTATCTAGGGTTTCTAATGTTGATTCGGCTTTTGTAGCTTGGAACATCATCCCTCCCTTAGCGAAAAGGATCTATATTATGCCGGGAAGCGATTCGGATGTTGGAAGTGGCGTCTCCACTTGTGCTATATAATCCAAGGGGATAACCCCCTTGAGGTAACTACCGAATCCGAGGTAGATGATAATGACATGTCATATGATGAACTTGCTTCATTTTGTCAACAACTATTAGAAAAATATGACATGCTTAGAAAAGATAATAAAAATTTGAAAAGAATTTTGATTGCATGCTAAAGGAAAATGATTCATTTAGAACTAAGGTTGCATGCATGGAAAAAGAAAATGAATTTTTGAAAAATGAAAATGTTTCCTTGTTGTCTAAATTAAATGATCTTTGTGAGGGAACACTAATTTGAAAAATGAAATTATTTTGGTGGAAAAACAAAAGGAAGTTATTTTTCAAGAAAACTCTTGTTTAAAAAAAAATTTGTGAAAAGAAAAAGTTTCTATGAAAAAGAAAAATGATTCTATATCTCATCATGCCTTACATGCTACTATTAATGAAAATGAGATAATATTTTTGAAAAATAAAATTAATAATTTGAGCTCTACCTTGAGCACATGTGCATTTAACCATTCTAGATTGGAGTCTTTGTTTTCAAAGAAACAAAACTCCACACATTCATGCACATCATCATCATGCATATGCTTATGTTGCACGTCATGATCACACTCATACACATAAGCATCCTAAGGTGTACAAATGTACACATTATGGCCGCAAAGGCCATTTAGCAAAATTTTATTTTGACAAGTTGCATCATATTAATTTTGCTAATAAAAATGTTTGGGTGCCTTACAAAACTAACCCCAAGGACTCAAAAGAAAATGGGTACCAAAACCCCCACTTTGTGTTTTTGATGTAGGTGATGGCTCTCACACGACGTGAGAGGAATGGTGCCTTAATGGTGGATGCACATGGACTTGATGGACACATTTATAAATGCATCGCTATCAAGGAGTTTTTGGTGGAAAGGCCACATGTTGGGAGTTTTGGAACATAGTTCCTTAGTTGGTAACTATTTCTAAACTTTTAGTTTATTTACATGCTTATTCATTTGTAATATCACATAGCATGTTTATGTTTTATTTGCTTTTGTGCTTCATGTGGTAAATACTAGTTTAAATGTAGTTTTTATCAAACTTGTATTTATACATGTACAAATAGTGAGAACAAATTGATTCATATATGTTTGCACTTCATACTCATTTGTACCCACTATATACACATGTATAGCCTAGTTTGATGATTCTTTCATTTACACTTGTTTTGCCTATTTTGTTTTTACTTCATGTATATGCAATTTTTATTCAAATCTAATAAATATACATGTATATCCTTTTTGAGTCTCTTGCCTTCATGCAAATACTATTAATAGACTCGTTTTATGTTTGGGATATGTATGCATATTGTTAGATTTAGATAAATCATACATATACCTAGAAGTTTATTGGTTTTAATGAAAAATAAATTTTCATGTGTTGTTTGATAAAGTAAATGATGAATAATTTTTTTTTAGCTTAAATGACTATTTTCATGAAAATGCTATATACATGATTCTTGTACACTCATACTTCATTTGTTTGTCATGACTTTGATTCATGAACACTTTTATGAGCTTAATCGATTTTGAGTGTCATCTCTTGTGTATTTGGTATGATTCATGAAATACATATGATTTGATTTCATGGTTTTGAAGGATCTTTAACTAGTTTTTTAAAAATTAATTTAACTATTTATTTATTCTTCAATGTTTATGAGTTATACACATGATCCTATTATTGTTTCAATTGGTATCATTGAATCGTTTCAATTGGTATCATTTGACTCTATTTTTATATATACTCATATTTTATTTTCTTATATAGTGTATGTATCAATTTCATTTGGTATACTCATTTTTCATACATATATATGAGTTATTTGTGCTTGAGTTAAAATTGTTTTACATGTTTAAAGTACAAAGTTGTTTATGTTAAGAAATAAAAATTTTTTTTAAGAAAAATTCTCAAAATTTTGTTTTATGAGAAAAAATTCAAAATTTTGATTTGTATTGCCTATATGCAAGGAGAGCTTAACATCTCTTCTACATATAGATTCATGTTAAGTGTATTGTATATTGAGGAGCTTGACAACTCTTCTTTATGTGGTACAACGTGTGTAGGGGGAGCTTCACATCTCCTCTTATGCATTACATATTATACGTTATGTGAATTAGGGCTTGTCATCCCTCTTACATGTAATGTATATGTGTAGGGAAGTTACTTTACCATCTTCCTCTTCATGAATGTATATCGCATATAATCCTTATTGATTGATTTATGTTATCCCTTCATGGTTCCTTGTTTCGGACAAAAGGGGGGAGAAATTTTATTTGATTTTGTTTTTACTTTAACCCCTTTTTGTTGATGATTGACAAAAGGGGGAGAAGTATCTGAGATATATGCATGCTTTTATAAAAGATTTTATGTTTATGCATATATGTTTTGTTTTGCAAATAGGAGAAAAAGAATTTGATGTGTTTTATGCTTGTTAGCATGTTTTATCTCTATACATTTGCATACATGTTTATGTGCTTCATTGCCATATTTATTTGTTTATTGGTATGCATGAGTTAAGGGGGAGCTTCTTTGGAGCTTTACTTTAATCCATGCATATATACTTCATGAGTTTTTTTCATCATCAAAAGGGGGAGATTGTTGGCCCAAAGGCCCATCACTCTAGTTTTGATGATGATCAACTCATGTAGTTATAATACTAATGATCTTGTGTTTAATTAGTGACAGATTTATGATCAAGATCTTAGTAGGTACAAAGGATTTAAAGTCAAGTTTTGGAGCTAGCACGGTTTGATCCAAGAGCCATTAGATCGTGTTTGGACCAAGTCAAGAAGATGAGAAGGCTTCAAGTGAAGACTTCAAGAAGATGAAGACTTGTGTCTAGGTTTGTTTTTATAAGATTTGTTTTTAGATAAATGTAAAGGATAGAATAGTTGGTGATTGCTCAAGTACATATATATACACACACACTCTTGATAGTTTTGTTTTTACAAAAGATTTTCTATTTTAGAAAATACATGTTTGGTTTTGGTATTCTAGTTTTTTATGTTTTAACCAACCCATGTTTAGTGCTTAATGTCAAAAACATAGATATTTCACCATGTTTGTGTAGTGGATCATATCCATACACTCTATGCTTTCAAAGTTGTTTAAATATCTTGTTTTTGTATTTGATGAAGTTTTGGAAAAATCAAGTTTGGAAAATACTGTTTTTGTTTTGAGCCAATTTTTTCATATTACAAAAATAGTCCAAATCATTTGTAACATGCCTTGATTTTGTGCAAGCATGTTTGTTTATCAAAGTATATTGGTAAAACTATTTTTGTAGATTTTTATGTGATTTTATGGGATTTTATGTGAGCCAAAAAGACCAAGTTTTAAATCCCAATTTTTCTGACCTGGCTTCAGCCGGTCGACCGTCCGTGCACAGACGTGCAAGCCGGTTCTGGCAGGAGGCCGGTCGACCGACCCGGTCGACCGTCCAGAGAGCTCTGCTCTCTGGAAAGGCCCCGGCCGACCGAGCGGTCGACCGGACAGAGAGACTTGCTCTCTGTATCCTGACTCGGTCGACCGACCGGTCGACCGATGGCACAACGGTCTGAAATATGACCGTTGGTCGGTCGACCGGGTGTTCGACCGACAGGCCTGACAGACCCCAACGGCTAGTTTTTCTAACCCTATAAATTTGGGGGTTTGGGCACTTTTTTTCTCCAAGATTTCCAAGTGGTTTTTGGGCTAGTTTTTCCAACTCTTTTCAGAGGTTTTCTCCACTTGTATTTGGCTAAATACTTCCATTCAAAAGGAGAGTTTATCAAGAGTGTATCAAAAGAGATTTTCTTGTGTTTTCCACCATAGATTCAATCCTTGTTTTTCTCACAAACATTTGAGCAACCCATTGACTTATTCATTCTATAGGATTGTTTTTGTGAGAGGATTTTAGGTGATCAAGAGTTGTGATCACCAAAGTTCTACTTTGTTTCTTTGAGGAGGCGGACGGTTGTGTTCGCATTGTTTCGGCTCCTAGTGAGGACTCGGTGTTTCGGGTTCGGGTGCGAACTCTTTGTTTGAGGTGCGGCCTCGGCGAGCCGGTGGGCTTGCGTGTGTACGGACTAGGGAGTCCAAGAGCTTGTAGGTGTTGCGGCACCGAGGAGTGATCCATTGGGATCGATTATAGTGGAAATCCTTCGTGTGTCGAAGGCGGGGATGTAGAGCAAGTGTGCTCGAACCTCAAAATAAATCCCTTGTGTTTGCGATTGCTCACTCTCTCTCTCTCTCTCTCTTTGTCTCTTTGTTTATATCTTGCATGTTATTATTGTCCTTACACTTATATGCTTGATATATTGTGTGCTCATATTGTATATGCTTGGGGATTGTTTGCTAACACTTGTATTCAACCAAGATAGCCAACGTGGCACCTCAATCCTTATCTAGGGGAATCTAGAGGAGTTAGTCCAGAGCCCTTCACGGGAAATTCGGCTACACTCTTGTGTTATACGTGGTGTTTAGTTTAAATAGTTTGTTTAGGTCATTATAGTTTTTACTTCCGTATTATTTGGCATTAAGTGACCATTAGATTAGCCATCACCTATTCACCCCCTAGGTGATTCTACATCTAAGAGGACTAAGTTGGGATCTAAAATGATGCATTGTATTTTCGGCTATGCCTTGAGCAACAATACCTACAGATTTCTGGCACACAATAAAAATACATGATATTCATGTAAATATGATTATCGAATTAAGAGATGTTAAACAAACAAAAGAAAACAACAAGACTTCTGAAAAAGAATACAAGAAACAACATTCAAGATGAAAGACCTAGTGAACCAACAGTTAATGTGGAAGTTGAACTAAGAAGAAGTCAGAGATAGAGAATCTCAAAATCTTTTAGTTCGACTTCGTAGCATATGCAGTTGAAAGAGTATCTTAAATATTTAGGAGGCTATGTCTGCCCCAGAAGTATAAATATGGATAAACTGAAATATAGTCCTAAACAATGGCATGAGAGTTTGATAGTGTTATGATCAAAGATGAATTCATTAGCAACGAATGCAACCAGTGTGTTTACACTAAAATAGTTTAAAATGCATGTAGCATTATTTATCTCTATGCAGAATCACGCTGATACTCAAAACTAATATTGGAGTTATTAAGTCCAATAAAAAGATTCTATCCAACAATTTTTACATGAAGAATCTTGGTGTTGCTGATGTAATTTTGGGAATTAAAATTACTAGAACAATAAATAGAATCAGTCCCTCTTAGTCATATTACATGGACAAGATGATTGAAAATTCAAGAAAGATGGGATCAAAGAAAATACAAACCTTTTTCTCTCACACATCCACCTTCACAAGAATATAGGAATTGAAAAATGAAAGTTTGAGTATTCTCAAATCATCAAAAGTCTAATGTATTTAATGAATTGCTCTAGACCTGATAAAACTTACACTGTAAGCAATTGAGTAGGTACACTAATAATCCTAGTGACGATCAACGAATTGCCCTACTACGAGTAATGGGCTACTTGAAGAAACCAAAGAGTATGCCTCTAGATATGAAAAGTATTCACATGTTCTTTAAGGACAGTGATACAATTGGATTGCAGATTTCAAAGCACCGAAATCAACTAGCGAATACTTCTTTACTCTCGGAGGCGCGGTCATATCTTGGAAATCCTCTAAACAACTTGCATAGCCCATTCCTCAATGGAATCAGAGTTTATAGCCTTGGATAAGGCTGGAGAAGAAGTAGAATGACATCAACAAATTTTGGAGGATATAATTTTATAGCCTAAACTAGTGCCCACCATATGCATTCACTGTGATAATCAAGCAGCGATATCTAGGGCACAAAATTTTGTATATAATGGTAAATCTATACACATCCGTCATTGACATAAAACCGTTAGGCAATTACTCTTAAATGGAGTTATCTCAATTGACTTTGTGACATCAAAAGATAACTTAACGGATCCATTCATTAAAGATTTGAGTAGAGAGCGTATAAACTGCGCATCAAAAGGAATGAGGCTAAAAGCCTAACATACTAAGTCAACTAATGAAAACTTTATTTAGCGACTGGAGATCCCACGGACTAAGCTCAAGAGGAAAAATAGGTTATGATTGACTCTGTAAGTAAGCTATTAGGAGATTGACTCTAACTCATTCCTACGGTGCACCAATGTGTTTTTTTACAAAAGGGCTTAGGATAAGCTTAACGCTTTTAATGATGCCTATATCTTGTTATCAAAATAAGAGGGGTAGAGTAGACTACTCTTAATGGTGGGGACCGACTCTTTAGGAGTCTCTATGAAGGCTATGATTGTTTGTGTCAGAAAATTGAAAATATTACAAAGTTTTCTTGAATCAATAAAAAATTACAATAACTCAAAATTCAATTACAAGAGAGAGGAGATATTCAAACTCAATCTCCTCTTTGATTTGTGCCGGGTTCTTTGCGCAGTAATGGAGAGTGATTCTTGTTCTCTGTTTGACCGAGTGAACGTCAAGCTTCCTCAGGATCTTTCTCCTTGGACCACTGATGGAGTAGCACAGCTGCTATCGAATGAAATCTCCAAGAGATTTAAGAAAAACTTGAACGCAACAATTTTTTTTAAAGAGTAAGACTCTTTTGATCCTCTTCTTGGATTCTCTCTCTGTTCAACAGCAGCTTGCCAACCAAAAATGTAGGTCACCTAGAGAGGGGTGAATAGGTGACTTGCTAATTTAATGCAAAACTAATATGGAATTAAAACTATTATGCAAACTAAACTACACACAACGTATGTAGCTGAATTCCCGGTAAAAGGCTCTGGACTATCTCCTCAAGATTTCTCTAGACTAAGAGTTGAGGTGCCACTATGACTCTCTTAGTTAAATACTATTGTGAGCAAACAATCCCAATCATATAAATCTATTAAGAATGAGGAATATCAAGCATGTAATGGATAAGTACAATTATAATACATGCAATATATAAAACAACAAGTGAAGAGAGATGAGCAATCGCAAACACAGAAGATTTATTTCAAGATTCGAGCACACTTGCTCTACATTCCTGCCTCACCACTATGAAGTATTTCCTCTAGAAATGATCTCGTAAGATCACTCAGTACTACAATACCTACAATGATCTCCTTTAAGAACTCTTGGACCCACAAGTCCCTCAATTATTCCCGCAAGAATAATACACGCGAACCCACAAGCTCACCGAGGCTTCAACCTCGACTCCTCAATTTACAAGGAGTGGAACACTTGTGATCACTTCTCTTGATCACAAAAATAACTCTCACAGCAAGTATCCTAGAGGATGAATATAGCAATGGAAAGCTCAAGCTTATGTAACAAAACAAGGTAGAATGGTGGTGAAAAAACTCAAGAAAACTTCTTTTAAAACTTAAAAAAAAAACACTCTGAAAAATTTTTCTTTTGATCTGGAAGTTAAACCCAAAACTTGTGGAGAAAAGCTCTAAAAGAGATAGGAAAAACTGGCTCTGAAACTTCTCCAAAATCTTGTGAAAAACTGGCCAAAACTGCCCTTTTTTATAGAGTTACAAAAACTAGTCATTGGGGCTCAATACCCAGGCCAGATGGGCCTATCAGTTGACCAGGCGGTCGACCGGCCAACGGTCAAAAATCTGACCTTTGAGGGTTACCGGTCGACCGTCCGGTCTACCACACCTGGCCATTTTACCCTGTCTGTCGACCAACTAAACCCGAGAGTGGGTTTGATCCAGTCGGTTGACCCGACGGTCGACCGGCCCACAGGCAAAGGCCTTGTCCATGTTTTGTGCACATTGGTTGACCGCTCGGTTGACCGATCCCTGATTCGGTTGACCGGTCGGTAAAACCGCCAGAAGCCCAAATCAGGGTTTTAAGGATTTAAAAGATGGATTTGTAAAACCCTAAAAATTCTAATAAATTTCCATAAAATTCACAAAAATAAGTTCTTATAATATTTTGAAGTACAAATATGTGTGATAAAAATCAATACATACTACAAACAAATTGAACTATTTTTGAGGTATAAAAATTTTAGCTTAAAACAAAATTCGTAGTTTTCAAAAATAAACTTTAAAATGGAAAACCGATTTTTTCAAAACTTGTTCAAATACAAAAGCAAGATATTAAAACTCATTGAAGTATAGTGTGTAAGGAAATGATCCAATACACATATAAGATGAAATATACTTATTTTTGATAATAAGCTCAAAATAAGTTTTGATTTTAACAAAACTTAAAACCATGAACTAGAAACATCAAATAAGTTTTCTAAACATTATGAAGCATCAATGTATATGGATGAAATCTAATACACATATAAACCATGCAAACTTGTTTTGATGAAATCTATTCATGAAACATAAAGATGTATTCTTTGAAATCCAAAAACTAAAGCTACATTTTCTAAAAACTAAAACTGTTTAACTTGAAATATTTTTGGTGTGTAAATGAGCTTGTGCAATTCACAACTAATCTATCCTTTACATTTTATTCTAAAAATAATCTAAAAACTTACAAACACTCGATTCAAGTCTTGAAAATCTTCTCTTGAAAATCTTCTCTTCACCTTGACTTGGTCCAAACCTTGATCCATGAGTTGCGCTCATCTTTGAGTACTTGATGTGATCTTGAAGCACGAGTTCTTTGAATCAATATGTGCTACCTTCAAACTTGACTTCAAATCTTTTGTTGAAGCTAAACATCAACTAAGATCTTGGTAAAAATCTGAAACTTAAATAGACACAAGATCATTAGTACTAAAACTACATGAGTTAATCATCATCAAAACTAGAGTGATGGGCCTTTGGGCCAATAATTTCCTTTTTTTATGATGAAAAAACTCATAGAGTTATATATGCAGGGATTAAAGATAAGTTTCATAGAAGCTTCCCCCTTAACTCATGCATAGCACAATAATATTCAAAACTTATTTTGAATTCAATGTCAAAAACATAAAGATATTCAATGAAAGCAACTAAATATTAAACAAAAACAAACATATATGTATAACATCAAATATTAAACATGCATATATAAACTCTCTCAATTCTTCTCCTCCTTTTTGTCAATTGTTAACAAAAGGGTGAAGAAAAACAAACAAGATAAATGTATATGCGATATAAATTCATGAAGAGGAGAAACGTTAACTCCCCCTACATACATGCATTACATGGAGAAGGGATGACTAGACCCTAACCCACATAAGCATAATATATAGTGTATAGACAGAGATGTTAAGTCCCCCTACACACGTGTATCTCATAAAGAAGGGAGATCAAGCTCCTCAATATGTATAATACATTCAACATAAATCTATTTATAAAGGAGATGTTAAGCTCCCCTTACATATAAGCAATACATATCAAACAATTTTGAAAAAAAAAAAATTTTTTTGATACCACTTAAAACAAATTTTGAAACTGCTTGTAGGCAACAAAATAAATTTTGATACCAAATGAAAGCAAATGTAGTTGACAAAATAAATATAAATACACTTGTAGATAAACATAAATATTATCTTATGGATCAACATAAAATCATTTTAAGTTTAAAAAACCTTTTTTTTGAAAATAACAACAAAACACACGCATAAGCTTGTAAAAATATTAATTAACATTTAAAATTAAATCAAGAATAACATAAACTTTTGTGCTTTAAACATGTATGTTAATGTAAAATAAGTACAATCAAAATCATATATATGTGTATATGAAAATGGTAATACCACTAGAGATTTGAAGCATACATATATAAGAAAATAAATATGAATATACAAAATAAAATACCATAAAAATCATGTGTATAACTCATAACTATCCACCCTTATCATGCACATGTTTAAAAAATATTCATTAAAAACATATAAGGCATGGTCGCCCAACCAACTGCCTTAAAGGATAAAAGTTTTTAAAAATAAAGTTTTGAAAATAGTTATAGATTGAAAATACTATCAAGTGAAGAATAAATGACTAGTTTAAAATAATTTTTGAAAAACTAGTTAAAGATCCTTCAAACATGATACCAAATATATATATCTCATGAAACATGTATTTTACACAAAAATTAACACTCAGATCTATAAAGCACATATATACTCATGAAAATAAAGTCATAAGTAAAAAAAATGTGAGTGTACAAGAATCATGTAATCAACATATGAATGGAGAAAAGGCAATGAAGCTCAAAAAAAATATGAATCCCTTTTTTAAAAAAAATGATATATCATATAGCTTATGTATGAATCATCAAAACTAGGACATACAATGTACAATCAAATAGATAATGAGTACACAAAAGAGATAGAGCATGTAAAGCATGTATCTCAAAATTATACATGTATAATACAAGTTTTAATAGGATATGCATATGAACATGATATATAAATATATATCAATATATGTTTTAACTAAAGTATACAAAACATGAATAAAGAATAGGCATGTAAATCTATTGAAAAGATTTTAAAAACACATGCATAACTAACAACCAATCAACTCAACATTAAGCATAAAATAATACAAGATTGAGTCTAGGTTACTACAGTAGCATATAAATATTTATGGAGCGTGTGGCCAATCCATTTCTCCAAAACTTGATGTGGTCCTCCCATCATGCTTCCTTATAGTGATGCATCAAATGAGTTTGTCCTTAATCTCCAAATGCATCTACCACCAAGGCACCAATCCTCTCACGTTTGTGAGAGCCCACACCTACATCAAAAATAAGTGGGAGAATTTTGGTACCCATATCTTTTTGGGTCCATAGGGGTTAGTGAAAATTGGAACCCAAACATTTTTATTTGAAAGAATTTAATCTATCAAAATAAAATTTTACAAGATGGCCTTTGCGGTCACAATGTGTACATGTGTACACTCTAGCATACAGATGAGTGGTATGAGTATGAGCATGGTGTGCATGTGTATGCCATGGGGTATGTGCATGTACATGTGGAATATATTTCTTATGAAACATGGATTCCAATCTAATGTGATTATATGCACATTAGCTCAAAGTGAAGCCCAACAATCAATTTTATTTTTAAACATGAATCTCATTTTTATCAATAGGATGTGATGAAATAGTAGCATAAGAAATATGGAAAGAATGAGAATCAAAATTATTTTTAAGATTATTAAAAGAAATAGATAAATCCTTTTTTTCTTTTAAAACTAAATCCTTTTCTTTTAAAACTAAATCCTTTTCTTTTGAAATGGAATCAATTTCGTATTTCAATGAATTGTTTCCTTAAAAAATAACATCTAATTTGATGACAAGAAAACATCCTCCTTTTTCAAAATTCATTTTCCATCAACAAAGTTTTATTTTCTTTCAAACTAAATCTTTTTCTTTCTTTATCAAATCATATTTTTTAATAAGCATCTTGCAAAGCAATGCAAGATCATCATATGACATCTCATCATCATTGTCAAGTTTGGAATCAGAATTTACCTAAAGGGGGCCATCCCCTTGGACCATTTAGCATATATTGAAAGTAGTGCTTCCTTCATCCGAATCACTCTCCTTATCATGTGTCATTTGTTCACCAAGAATAATGAGAGTGCTCCATCCTATAAAAGCCAAAACAAAGTTAGAAACTCTAGATAATATTCATCATTTAGGGTTGATTTTAAAGTATGAATGATTTTTTGCATTAGCCTCAACATAATTGCCATTAATAAAATATGAATCCATAATAGTGACAAAATAAACATGAATTTCTAGAGCTTTAAGGTACATAGACATCTTAACTTTCCAAGTTTGAAAGTTAAGAATGTCAAACATAGGAGATGTCATGAAACTATGTGTGTGTATAAACAAATATTGTGATTAGCAAAAATAAGATCTTTAACTCTAGGTTGTTAGACCCAAATCAAGAGCACCAAGTTCTGATACCAATTGTAGGTCACCTAGAGAGCGATGAATAGGTGACTTGCTAATCTAATACAAAACTAATATTAAAACTATTATGCAAACTAAAACTATACACAACGTATAACCAAATAGTGTAGCCGAATTCCTGATGAAGGGCTCTGGACTATCTCCTTAAGATTCCTCTAAACTAAGAGTTGAGGCGACACTATAGCTCTCTCAGTTAATTACAAGTATGAGCAAACAATCCCAAGCATATAAATCTATTAAGCACAAGCAATATCAATTATGTAATAGATGAGTACAATTATAATAAACAAGCAAGATATAAAACAACAGGTGAGAGAGAGAGAGAGATAAGCAATTGCAAACACGGAAGATTTGTTTCGAGGTTCGAGCACACTTGCTTTACGTCCTTGCCTTCTCCACTATGAAGGATTTCCTCTAAAGAAGATCCCACAAGATCACTCGGTGTCGCAACACCTACAATGAGCTCCCTCAAGAAATTTTAGACCCACAACTCCCCCACTTGTTCCCGCAAGAACAACACACGCGAACCTGCAAGCTCGCTGAGGCCGCAACCTCTACAACTCCTCAAAGTTATAAGGGGTGGAACACTTGTGATCACTTCTCTTGATCACAAAATAACTCTCGCAACAAGTATCCTAGAGGATGAATATAGCAATGGAAAGCTCAAAGCTTGTGTGAGAAAGCTAGGTAGATTAAGTGGTGAAAAAACTCAAGAAAATTTCTTTTAAAACTCAAGAAAAATACTTTTAAAAAACTCTCCTCTTGATATGAAAGTTTAGCCTAAAAACTTGTGGAGAAAAACTCTAAGAGAGATAGAAAAAATTAGCTTTAAAACTTCTCCAAAATCTTAAGAAAAATTGTCCAAAATAATTCCTTTTATAAAGTTACAAAAACTAGCTGTTGGGGCTCAATACCCAGGCCAGATGGCCTGTCGATCGACCGGGCGGTCGACGGGCCAACGGTCAAAAATCTGACCGTTGAGGGTTACCGGTCCGACCGCACCCTGGCCACTTTGCCCTGTCGGTCGACCGACCAAACCTGAGATTGGGTTTGATCCAATCGGTCAACCGTACGGTTGACTGGCCCATAGGTAAAGGCCATGTGCATGTTTTGTACACATCGGTCAACCACTCGATTGACCGAGCCCTGGTTCGGTCGACCGGTCGGTCGACCACCAGAAGCCCAAATTAGGGTTTTAAGGATTTAAAATATGGACTTGTAAAACCCTAAAATTTCTAATAATTTCCATAAAATTCATAAAAATATGTTCTTATCAATACTTTGAAGTACAAATATGTGTGATCCACATATTACAAACAAATTGAACTAGTTCTGTGGCATAAAGTTTTAAGCTTAAAACAAAAATCGTATTTTTTAAAAACAAACTTTGTAATGAAAAACTGATTTTTTCCAAAACTTATTCAAATATAAAAAAAGATATTAAAACTCATTTGAAGCATAGTGTGTACGAAAATGATCCAATACACATATAAGATGAAATATACTTGTTTTTAACAATAAGCTCATAACAAGTTTTGATTTTAACAAAACATAAAATCATAAATTAGGAATATCAAAATAAGTTTTTCTAAACATTATGAAATATAAATGTATATGGATGAAATCCAATACACATATAAATCATGTAAACTTATTTTGATGAAATCTACTCATGAAACATAAAGATGTATCTTTGAAATCAAAAAAATAAAACTATATTTTATAAAAACTAAAACTGTTGAACTTGAAATGTTTTGTGTGTGTGCAAAATGAGATTGAGCAATTCACAACTAATCTATCCTTTACATTTTATCTTAAAAATAAAATCTTAAAACTTACAAATATTGGACTTAAGTCTTGAAAATCTTCTCTTGAAAATCGTCTCTTCATCTTGACTTGATCCAAATCTTGATTCATGAGCTAGACTCCTCTTTGAGTACTTGATGCGATCTTGAAGTGTGAGCACTTTGAATCAACACATGCTAGTTTTAAAACTTGACTTCGAATCTTTTGTTGAAGCTGAATACCGACTAAGATCTTGGTAAAAATCTAAAACTTAAATAGATACAAGGTCATTTATACTATAATTACATGAGTTAATCATCATCAAAACTAGAGTGATGGACCTTTGGGCCAACAAAAAATTCCTCACTATCCCCTTTCAATAGCAATCTTAGCTATTTATAGGGAGGTCCAGGGGTAAAATTATCACCTAGAATCCTCCATAAGGGGGGAATAACTCCCCTCATTATGTAGGCAGTAACTGACCGAGTAATGGGGCAGTTACAACTAAGACACAGTCTTAGTTAAGCTCTATGTTGATGTTAAGACGTAGGCTTCGAGCGAGCTTTGTGTTGATATCGAGACGCAGGCTTGGCTCAAGCATTGCGTTGAAGCTGAGAAGCAGCCCTTGAGCGAGCTTCGTGTTGATGCTGAGAAGCAGGCTTGAGTGAGCCTCGCATTTTGATGTTGAACACTGGCTTTGATTAGCCTCGCGTTTAGACTTGAACGTAGGCCTGAATCAGCCTTGCGTATGAAGTATGAGCTCTGCATCTGATGACTTGTCTCCAGTGATTTTTAGACAGTCTACAGAACCCCTTCAAAGTTTTTGAAACTCTGCAGTTCACCAGAATGGGTTTTGAAAACACTTTGGACTTTTTTCTTGACAATGGGCTCTCAAGACTGGACAGGTAATCTTTGGACATACTCTGAATTTGATTTTGTCTGGATCCTAGTCTTCATGAGTGTACTGTTAAACTCTTTAAAACCACCATAGATGATCATCGTGAGTGTCTAGGTACACAATTTAGACCCCATTGGTGCTTTGAGCTAGTTGTTGGTGTACAATTGAACCGAGATAAATCGTCAATTACTTTTACCAGCGTACTATTGAACTGATTGCAGAAGTAGAGACTGAGCACAGCTCTTGTAGATACAAAAGTCACGTTGTATTGGAGACGTGGACCTCATCTGAAGTGGAGACGCGACTCTCATTTACCGTAGAGACGCAGCTTTCACGCATTTAAAATACAGACTCGTTTGTAATGGAGATGCGACTCTCATTCATTGAAGAGATGCAGATCTCATTTGGAGCAGAAATGCAACTCTCATACGTTGAAGAGACGTGAACGCCAAAGTGGAGACGCAGCTCTCACTTCACTGAAGAGACGCGAACGTCAAAGTGGAGATGCAACTCTCACTTTACTGAAGGGACGTAGACTTCATGTTTTGTCAAGACACAAACTTGATGTTTCTGCTGAGACGCAGCTTTGATGTTCTGAAGTGACACAGCTCTGTTAAACGCGAGCATCATGTTCTGGGTACTCTGCCACATGTATAGTATTGATTGGTCTCGAGATACACGCCGCGTATCTTGGTCGATCAGTCTGCTTATAAAAAGACAAGAGTCTTTTCAAGAGTCATTATCAGACTCTTCTTCTCCACTGAACTCTACGTCTAGAGTTAAAGAGCTTCTTTAAACTTCTTAAAAACAGAAAACTCGAGCTTTTTTCTTTGTCTTCTTCAAAGAATTCACCATAAAAAATGGCTCCAAAAACTAAGCCTATGGCTTCTTCATCGAGACCACTCCAAAGACTCAAATGGGTGGCTCTTCTTCGCAGGAGATTGTGGTCGAGCCTATCATTAGAGGGTATTAATGTAATTAAGATTAGGTTGGGAATTAGAAAGAACACTATTAAAGGTGTGATATTAACATAACAACGATTTTAAGTGGACTTGCCATTCCATTGAAGAGAATAACAAGTGAGACTAGATCTGTTGGGGATCTATGAGTATTTTTTTACCGTCAGAGGTGTGATATTAACTTAACAGATTTGATTGAATCTTATCAGAGGTGTGATATTAACTTAATAAGGATGTGAGCTAGAGGTGTAATGTTAACTTAGCCCCACAGGAACTTCAGTTTTGTTAGAAAATCTGAAGATACCACTGTCATAGGTGTAGTGTTGAACTTAACAGTGGGGTAATGTCAGAGGTATAGTATTGAACTTGACATTGAGTGCTAGAGGTATAATGTTGAACTTAACATGATCATCTCGGCCTCGATGCGGAAGCTCGAGGGAAAGTCATTGTCATAGGTGTAGTGCTGAACTTAACAATGAATCAGATGTTAGAGGTGTGATGTTAAACTTAGCATCGCTCGTCTTAGCTTTGATGTAGAAGCCTGAGGGAAGTGACTGTCAGAGGTTTAATGTTGAACTTGACAGTAACTTGATCACTGTTAGAGGTGTGATATTAAAGTTAACAAATAACTTGTCAGAGGTGTAATGTTAACATGACAAGAGTTGTTTTGCGATATGAGCAATTTTGAGGACTTGCCATTCTATAGAGGAGAATTCATAAGTGAAGTTTAGATTGTCAGAGGTGTAGTGTTAACTTGATAATTTTGAAGACTTGTGACTCCATGTAAGGGAGTCGACAAGTTAAAGTTCATACACATTGGGGAGTATTGAAACTTTTCACTATTAGAGATGTGTTATTAACATAACAGTGATTGAGTTTGTGGACCTACTACTCCATGGGAGGGAATTGGTAGGGAATTTTGGTGAAAAATGGAATGAATTGTCAGAGATATAATATTAACGTGACGAACAATAATTTTCCAGAGGTATGAGAGGTTTGCCGTAGAGGTGTAATATTAACATAACTGCGGATATTTAGTGAAATTTTGTCGTTAGAGGTTTAATGTTAACTTGACGGACTCCAGTGGGGATCGAGAAAAATGACTTGTCAGAGGCTTACTATTAACATGACAAGTCTGTGCTCATTTCATCGGGGAAACAATATAGGTATTTTTGTGATCCTATCATTCAATAGAAGGAAATTGGTAAGGGATTTTGGGGGAAAAGGCGAGATTAAGCCCCCTTAGGATTTTTAGGAAATCCTCCGCTATCAACAGATTTGATGTGCCTTTACCAACTACCGTTTGAGTTAGCTAGCCATGCTATTTCTCTCAGTATGATGAGTTATCGAGAACTTATGTTGGACTTAAAATCAACATTTTCCTCTATCCTTAGCCGTTAGAGGCGTCGAACTTTGGTGTCATGTCACTTCAAGTAACATGGTATTTTTTTACTCTATAGATGACTTCTTGAACCCTGCTGGGGATTAAAGAAGTGAATGCCCACTCCGTGGGGAAGAATCGCTGAGGGGTTAAGATTCCTCATCGATCTATGTTCGGTCACCATTGATATGAATGTGGAACACTGTAGAAATGCTTCATGAGCCTTTTTCAATGAGTTTGATTTGATTAATTATCAAATAAACTTATTTACTGAGTCTATCTGAATGATCTATTGCGGGCTAGGGTTTCGATCGATCGTGTTGGAAGGAGCGATCTTCCTTTAGAGAAGAATGACAAGGTTAAAACTTTGTTAGTTTGTCTCTTCTCTTCAATATTGACATCGGGCATCATTGGCTCCTGATGTTTGATCAACTCGATGTCATTTGTTGAAGAAGAGTGATGAGGCTAAAGCCGATGGATTGTCTTTGCTTTTTCTTCAATGTTTACATCATGCGTCCTTGGGTCTTGATGTTCGATCGACTCGAGATGATCAATGGTGATGTAATCATTTGAAGAAAAAATTCTTCCATGGTGCCTTTCTTTGGCGCTCTCTCAAACATCTTGGATCCCAAACCCTAATCCAAATGAGCTGTAATACCCCGTTTCCGTAATACGTACTAAGTTGCGTATTCAGCTTTTCGATCGTATTTTTCGATTTACTTCCCGTATTCGACCAATTTCAATTTCAAATATCATTTCCTAATATATTAGATTTTTGGTGAATTTCTGGAATTTTCTAGAATTTAAAATGAATTTCTTCAAAACCGGTGTCGACCAGTATCGCTGATCGATTCCTGGATTTTTAATTCCCAACAGTTAGGAATTTCAAGAAAATCTTTTAGACATTATTTCTTAGAATGACATTTCTTATCTAAATACTTTTTCTGAGAATTTTATAAATTTATGAAAATTCCAACGGAGTCGGTAGGTAACTGATTCCGGGATTTTTAGTTTTAAAACTATAAAGTATTTCTTCAAACGGATTTCACTATACGTCTTCTTATATTATTCTTGATTTTTGGTAAAATTTACGAGTCGTTCCGAGATACTTGAATTTCGGTCGATTTCGGTATTTTCCGAAATGTTTTCCCGCATTCTTGACTTGAACCTAGGAACCCGTGTTTCCGGTATTTTCATTTTCCAAGACCAAGAAAATCTCCTCATTTATCAATTCTTTTCTTTTTCCTTTTCCCTATTTTCTTTTCCTTCCTTCACAACCACAAAAATTCCATTTTCCAAATTTCCATTTTCTTCCAAAAAATTCCATCTCCACACATTCTCACCAACCTCCCTCATTTAATACATCTCTCTCTCTCTTTCTCATGGCCGGCCACCATTGGCCAAGGGAGACACCTCATCTCCCCTAATTTTGCACAAAACCCCTCTCAATTCTTTAATTGCTTTCCCTTTACAAAAATCAAAACCTATATAAATCCTTTCCTTTACAAATCTTTTCTCTTTTCTTCACTTCACCAAGAAATTAACCTTCACCATTTTCTTCTCCATCTCAAACCCTAACTCCAAAACACCACAAGGTCTTCATCTTCTTCTCAAGCTACCACAACTTTTGGATTGTAATCGTCGTAGTATCGCCGTGGAATCATTTGGTGATATTTATCGACACGATCTTTTCAGAACTCGTCAAGCCTCGATTTAACCGTTCAAAGTGAGTATTTCTACTCACCAAGACTAGATCACTTCTTTGTGTACATGTGAAGATCATTCATATACACTTGTGTCATAAAAATTCCATTTTTAGACCAACAAACAACCATCTGAAATTCTGTTCTGTTTTCTGTTTTCCCCAGGATTAGTCGACTTGAACTAGAGACTAGTCGACTAACCCACTTTAGTTGAAACGTAGCTTTTCTGATTTTCACAGTTTTAGTCGACTAACCCATTTTTACCAGTCGACTAGACCCCCCTAGTCGACTACATTTTGACCCCTAGTCGACTAATTTTCCTTGAACCAAAAAAATTGCCAACTCTCGGCTCTAGTCGACTTATCCCAAATTATTAGTCGACCAGAGACCTCTAGTCGACTATACATAGTACCCTAGTCGACTAACATGTCCCGAAAATTAATCCCAACTTTTATATCACAGATTTAGTCGACTTGCATACCCGTTAGTCGACTTATAGTTCACCAAGTCGACTACCCTTCCAACCCAAGTCGACTACCAAACTCTCTGGAAAACCACTTTAGTCGACTCCTGCGGACTATTAGTCGACTGAAGACCCTTATTAGTCGACTAATCTCCCACCTAGTCGACTAATTCTGACTATTTAACTTAGTTGTTTCCTTTTCTGATTTTGGACTTAAACCTCTATACACATGTGATGCATTGTTCATGTTTATGCTACATTACTGATATTACATGACATGATACTTGATGAATCTTATCTCATATTACTTCATGACTTGTTATTATATATTCCCGTTTCATGACTTGTTAATAAATGGATATCCCACTTATCATGCCATCACTTGAACCAAGCATGATATACTTGACTTTTGTATAAAATGGACCAACTTATATTGGGTCGGGGGAAAACATGCGGATATCGATATGTGTTCGTGTTTACAGTGGCTTTTAGGAGTGTTGTGCAACCCATGTTCCGGTCTAACCTGTGGGCCTCCAGGGGACCGAGGGGAGTGCTTGCTCCCTCTATTACTGGTACCATCATGATAAGGGCATACATAAGTCCCTCCTGAATGGCCTAGCGGCTGGCTTCCGTCACCAAGCAACGGAACAATCCTGGACCGTTATCCCGGGCATGTACGGGATCCACTGTAAACATAGTTCGTCGATACAACCGCTGATTTCCAATAACCCCCTTGCTTTATTGGGATATGGACCTATGTGCTCTGGGACGCTGGGTCACATAGTTAGATATCACAGTAAAACAAGTAATAATAATAAAGCGATAATTGTAGATCTATTATACGACTTTATCTATTCATGCTTTTCATATCTGTTAGTTGATATACTTGTATAGTCCCATCTTACTTGTACTCGTCCCTTAGCCACTTGGCTGCAGCTATCTATTGTTTATATGTCTTGATTCCTTGGATTTGCATATTCAGATTCCGAGACCTGGAACGAAGTGGATCCTTCCACGGAAGATCAGGCATACTTCAGTGAGCAGGCTGACCAGCTCTAGTTCCCTCGTGCCGTACTCCTCTTTTTGGCTCACGAGTCTCCATCTCTTACGTGAGCACCTTGTGTATATCTTTATATATGTTCTTTTGGACTTGGTTGTGAAAACAAAGCACTTGTAAAGTGTAATAGTTATCATAACTTGTATAACTTTGTATTAGCACTTTTATAGTTGGCATATGTATGTACCACGCTTTGTGTTGTACTCTGATTCTTGTTGTACTCTTATGCTTAGCGTATATACGTGGGGGCATTTTCTGACCTACGTATATACGTCGCAGTGACGTCCCCGTATCCGTGGAATCGGGGCGTTACAGGTTGGTATCAGAGCCTAGGCTCTCAAACCTAAAGTACAATCAAGTGGCAAATTCTAGTAATTTGCTTATGCCAACTACAATGTACAAAGTTATGGAGTCCTTCTTGCTTCCTTCATTGATCAATTCCTTCGTATTCTAAACTCCTTTCAATTGTTTCCAATTCCAGTTATCATTCGGTATGGAGAGACGATCGGGCCGTAACAATATCGGGCAAGTCCCGAATAGACCCGTAGGAGGAGAGAATGCTGATATCCTGAAGGTCATTCAGACCATGCTGGGAAACCAGCAACAGCAGATGGAAAATCAGCAACAGCAGACCGAGCTCCTTAGGCAGGAGTTGGCAGCCCCGAAGGAGCAGAGGCCGGGGAACGTGTCCGACTTCCGACGGCTGCAACCGGCCATCTTCACGGGAGGCGAGAAACCATTGGAGGCTGAGCAATGGTTGACGGACACTGCAGACCTACTGAATGCAGCCCGTGTCCCGAAGGAGAGCCAAGTTGAAGTAGCTAAGATTCAGTTAAAGGATATTGCGAGAACTTGGTGGCTCGCAGAGGAGGCTAGACTGGAGAAGCCCGTTACTTGGGACGCCTTCTCCAAGAGTTTTTACAGCCGCTTCTTCCCTGCTACGGCACAGAAAGATATGGAGGAGCAATTCATCAGGCTCCAGCAGTGGAACAAGTCCGTGGACGAGTATGCCGCGGAGTTCTTCGACTGAGCCGCTTCGCGCCGTATATGGTGACAGACGAGGAGAAGCGAGCGAGCAGGTTTCAGCAGGGTCTACAGATGAAGATTCAGATGTATCTGATGCCCCAGCAGCTGAAGACCTATGCAGAGGTTCTCACCATCGCTCGGGAGGTGGAGCGTGGATTTGAGAAGGAGCAAGGGGATCAGATGAGGCAGCAGGTCATGAAGCGGCCATTTGTACCTATGGGAAGAGGGGGCCCGTTCAGAGCAGCGAAGATCCAGATGAGGCAACCTTTCAGGCCAGCTCCTTACCAGACGGCCCAACCTATTGCCTTCTGCAACTACTGTCAGAAACCAGGGCACACTCGACCAAATTGCCGGAGGGCAAATGGGCTGTGCTTGGTGTGTGGATCCAGAGACCATTCCATAGAGGCTTGTCCACATAGAAGAGTGGGGATAACCGGTCAAGCAGTGCCAGCACTTCCAGGACCGAGTGGACAGCGGGCAGTACCAGGGCATCTTGAGCAGAGGAACCAGGGGCCAGTGATGAGGAGAGCTCTTCCACTTCCTCCACAGCATGTCATTCGCCCAGTCCAGAGAGGAGGCAGGACTGCAGCAGGGCGTGGCAGAGGTCAGGCTTATACTCTGACAGCAGAAGAGGCAGAGGCTTCAGAGGAAGTGATTACAGGTAACATCAGAGTTCATTCAATACCTGTTCTCGCTCTCTTCGATTCAGGTGCTTCTCACTGTTACATCTCAGATAAATTTGTGGCTTTACATTCAATACCTGTTAAGGTTTTAGACCACAAATGGGAGATAAGTACAGGGAATGGGATAGTCATATCATCTAGAGTGTGTGCTGATTGTCCAGTAGAACTGTGTGATAAAGTCTTAGCCATAGATATGCTCGTACTAGACACCAAAGGGTACGACGTAATCTTAGGCATGACCTGGCTCAGTCAGTACTATGCTGTGATTGACTGTAGGGAGAGGAAGATTAATTTCAGAATTCCCCTTCAACCTGAATTCCAGTTTAGTGGAGAAGTGAAGTCCACTAGGGGAAAGTCTCAGATTACTTCTTCGGAGGTTCAGAAGCAGAAGGTGCCGGTGTGGGATGAATTCCCGGAGGTGTTTGCTGAGATCGCAGGACTGCCACCTGTCAGGATGATTGAGTTCTCCATTGATACAGTTCCAGGAGCAGCTCCGATATCTAAGGCTCCGTACAGGATGGCACCGATGGATTTAGAGATTCTGAAGAAGCAGCTGCAGGAATACTCAGACAAGGGATTGATTAGGCCAAGCACTTCACCATGGGGAGCTCCAGTACTGTTGGCCAACAAGAAGGATGGTAGTAAGAGACTTTGTATTGATTACAGGGAATTGAACAAGGTCACCATCAAGAACAGGTATCCCCTTCCCAGGATTGATGATCTATTTGATCAGCTTAATGGAGCCCGTGTGTTCTCCAAATTGGATTTACAGTCGGGTTACCACCAGCTGAGGGTGAAGAAGGAGGACATACCGAAGACGGCATTCAGGACCCGATATGGCCACTATGAGTTTCTTGTTATGCCTTTCGGAGTCACTAATGCCCCTGCAGTGTTTATGGACTTGATGAACCGAGTGTTCTCGCCCTTCTTGGATCAGTTTGTTGTTGTTTTCATCGACGACATCTTGATCTATTCAAAGAACAATAGGGAGCATGCTGAACACTTGAGGATTGTGTTGCAGACACTTCAGCAGGAGCAGCTTCATGCCAAGAGAAGTAAGTGTGAATTCTGGCTGGACAGTATAGCATTTCTTGGACATATGGTGTCAGCAGAAGGTATCTCAGTTGATCCGAGCAAAGTCCAGGCAGTAAAGGACTGGCCAGTGCCGAGGACGGTGATGGAGATAAAGAGTTTTCTTGGACTAGCTGGATATTACAGACGTTTCGTCCAGGATTTCTCTCGGATTGCAGCTCCGTTAACCCAGCTCACCCGGAAAGGAGTAAAGTACATATGGACAGAGGAGTGTGAAGCAGCCTTCGAGCAGTTGAAGCAGAAGCTCATTTCAGCTCCTATCTTGAGAACTCCCTCAGGGAGAGGAGGGATGGTCATCTTTAGTGATGCATCAGGTAAAGGCCTGGGGTGTGTGCTTATGCAACATGATCATGTGATAGCATATGCATCTAGGCAATTGAAGCCTCATGAGAGGAATTACCCAACTCATGACTTGGAGTTGGCGGCAGTGATCTTTGCCTTGAAGATTTGGAGGCACTATCTTCTGGGAGATAAAGTGCTGATATATACAGATCACAAGAGCCTCAAGTATATCTTTTCACAGAAAGAGTTGAACATGAGGCAGAGGCGGTGGTTGGAACTGATGGCAGACTATGACATTGACTTGCAATATCATCCAGGCAAGGTCAATACAGTTCCAGATGCCCTGAGCAGGATGCCAGAGAACAGAGTGTTAGTCCAAATCACTCAACAGAAGGAGTTGATTCAGGACTTTATCAGATTGGACTTGATGGTGGTTCGAGGAGCTGAGAAGACAGGACAGCTTATGACCTTGCAGATCCAGTCTTCATTGATAGAAGAGATCAAGGAAGCTCAGAAGGAGGACCCCAGACTTCAGACATTCAGAGCTCAGGTAGAGGCTGGATTGAGGACGGATATCTGTATTCGTCCGGATGGTGCATTGTACTTTGGAGGTAGGCTTTGTGTTCCCCAAGGGGAAGTTAGACAGAAGATTTTGGAGGAAGCACACAGTTCAGCCTATTCTATACATCCAGGAGGAAACAAGATGTACCAGGACTTGAAGAAGCACTTTTGGTGGAATGCCATGAAGAGAGAGATAGCTCAGTTTGTGGCTAAGTGCTTGGTGTGCCAGCAGATAAAGATTGAGCATCAGAGATCAGCTGGGCTTCTTCATCCTTTGCCAATACCTGAATGGAAGTGGGAGCACATCACTATGGACCTTGTCACGGCATTACTCGTAGTCCCAAAGGTAATAATGCTGTGTGGGTTATCATTGATCGTCTCACCAAGTCAGCTCATTTCATACCATTCAGGGTGGGTCAGACTACAGAGGTTCTGGCAGATAAGTATGTGAAGGAGATAGTTCGTCTGCATGGAGTTCCAGTCAGTATTGTATCAGATAGAGATACCAGATTCAGATCTCATTTCTGGGAGAGTCTCCAAGAAAGTCTGGGAACTCGTCTGAAGTTCAGTACAGCATATCATCCTCAGACAGACGGACAATCTGAGAGGACCATCCAGATCCTCGAGGACATGCTTAGAGCCTGCATGATTGAGTTCGGGGGTTCATGGAAGATCATCTTCACTTGGCTGAGTTTTCTTATAACAACAGTTATCAGGCAAGTATTAAGATGGCACCTTTTGAGGCACTGTATGGGAGGAAATGCAGGTCACCGATTTGTTGGGATGAAGTCGGTGAGAGGAGTCTATTGGGGCCAGAAATTCTGATCCAGACCACAGAGAAAGTCAGGATTATCAGAGATCATCTCAAAGCAGCTCAGAGCAGACAGAAGAGCTGGGCAGATTTGCAGAGGAGGCCATTGGAATTCGGAGTTGGAGATCATGTGTTCTTGAAGATTTCACCTACCAAGGGAGTAATCCGGTTCGGCACTCGTGGGAAACTAAGTCCGAGATATATCGGCCCATTCGAGATATTGGATCGAGTGGGAGATGTGTCTTATCGATTGGCGTTGCCGCCATCGTTGGACGGAGTTCATAATGTTTTCCACGTGTCTCAGTGAGGAGGTATGTAAAGGATGATAGCCATATTTGGATCATCCGAGCTGGAGTTACAACCGGATTTATCATATCAGGAGCAGCCGATGGCCATATTGGATAGAAGTGTGAAGACACTGAAGAACAAAGCCATACCATTAGTGTTGGTGTCTTGGAACCGCCATGCGCCAGGAGAGGCCACTTGGGAACGAGAGGACGTCATCCGAGAGCGTTATCCTCAACTCTTCTCATCTTGATTGGTAAGACTCTTTCCTTTTACTCTTTTCTTTTGTTATCTTTCTTCCTAGCCTTATCTATCTGTTACCATTCCTGTTACCCTTCACCTTATGAAATTTCGAGGACGAAATTTTTGTAAGGTGGGTAGATTGTAATACCCCGTTTCCGTAATACGTACTAAGTTGCGTATTCAGCTTTTCGATCGTATTTTTCGATTTACTTCCCGTATTCGACCAATTTCAATTTCAAATATCATTTCCTAATATATTAGATTTTTGGTGAATTTCTGGAATTTTCTAGAATTAAAATGAATTTCTTCAAAACCGGTGTCGACCAGTATCGCTGATCGATTCCTGGATTTTTAATTCCCAAACAGTTAGGAATTTCAAGAAAATCTTTTAGACATTATTTCTTAGAATGACATTTCTTATCTAAATACTTTTTCTGAGAATTTTATAAATTTATGAAAATTCCAACGGAGTCGGTAGGTAACTGATTCCGGGATTTTTAGTTTTAAAACTATAAAGTATTTCTTCAAACGGATTTCACTATACGTCTTCTTATATTATTCTTGATTTTTGGTAAAATTTACGAGTCGTTCCGAGATACTTGAATTTCGGTCGATTTCGGTATTTTCCGAAATGTTTTCCCGCATTCTTGACTTGAACCTAGGAACCCGTGTTTCCGGTATTTTCATTTTCCAAGACCAAGAAAATCTCCTCATTTATCAATTCTTTTCTTTTTCCTTTTCCCTATTTTCTTTCCTTCCTTCACAACCACAAAAATTCCATTTTCCAAATTTCCATTTTCTTCCAAAAAATTCCATCTCCACACATTCTCACCAACCTCCCTCATTTAATACATCTCTCTCTCTCTTTCTCATGGCCGGCCACCATTGGCCAAGGGAGACACCTCATCTCCCCTAATTTTGCACAAAACCCCTCTCAATTTCTTTAATTGCTTTCCCTTTACAAAAATCAAAACCTATATAAATCCTTTCCTTTACAAATCTTTTCTCTTTTCTTCACTTCACCAAGAAATTAACCTTCACCATTTTCTTCTCCATCTCAAACCCTAACTCCAAAACACCACAAGGTCTTCATCTTCTTCTCAAGCTACCACAACTTTTGGATTGTAATCGTCCGTAGTATCGCCGTGGAATCATTTGGTGATATTTATCGACACGATCTTTTCAGAACTCGTCAAGCCTCGATTTAACCGTTCAAAGTGAGTATTTCTACTCACCAAGACTAGATCACTTCTTTGTGTACATGTGAAGATCATTCATATACACTTGTGTCATAAAAATTCCATTTTTAGACCAACAAACAACCATCTGAAATTCTGTTCTGTTTTCTGTTTTCCCCAGGATTAGTCGACTTGAACTAGAGACTAGTCGACTAACCCACTTTAGTTGAAACGTAGCTTTTCTGATTTTCACAGTTTTAGTCGACTAACCCATTTTTACCAGTCGACTAGACCCCCCTAGTCGACTACATTTTGACCCCTAGTCGACTAATTTTCCTTGAACCAAAAAATTGCCAACTCTCGGCTCTAGTCGACTTATCCCAAATTATTAGTCGACCAGAGACCTCTAGTCGACTATACATAGTACCCTAGTCGACTAACATGTCCCGGAAATTAATCCCAACTTTTATATCACAGATTTAGTCGACTTGCATACCCGTTAGTCGACTTATAGTTCACCAAGTCGACTACCCTTCCAACCCAAGTCGACTACCAAACTCTCTGGAAAACCACTTTAGTCGACTCCTGCGGACTATTAGTCGACTGAAGACCCTTATTAGTCGACTAATCTCCCACCTAGTCGACTAATTCTGACTATTTAACTTAGTTGTTTCCTTTTCTGATTTTGGACTTAAACCTCTATACACATGTGATGCATTGTTCATGTTTATGCTACATTACTGATATTACATGACATGATACTTGATGAATCTTATCTCATATTACTTCATGACTTGTTATTATATATTCCCGTTTCATGACTTGTTAATAAATGGATATCCCCACTTATCATGCCATCACTTGAACCAAGCATGATATACTTGACTTTTGTATAAAATGGACCAACTTATATTGGGTCGGGGGAAAACATGCGGATATCGATATGTGTTCGTGTTTACAGTGGCTTTTAGGAGTGTTGTGCAACCCATGTTCCGGTCTAACCTGTGGGCCTCCAGGGGACCGAGGGGAGTGCTTGCTCCCTCTATTACTGGTACCATCATGATAAGGGCATACATAAGTCCCTCCTGAATGGCCTAGCGGCTGGCTTCCGTCACCAAGCAACGGAACAATCCTGGACCGTTATCCCGGGCATGTACGGGATCCACTGTAAACATAGTTCGTCGATACAACCGCTGATTTCCAATAACCCCTTGCTTTATTGGGATATGGACCTATGTGCTCTGGGACGCTGGGTCACATAGTTAGATATCACAGTAAAACAAGTAATAATAATAAAGCGATAATTGTAGATCTATTATACGACTTTATCTATTCATGCTTTTCATATCTGTTAGTTGATATACTTGTATAGTCCCATCTTACTTGTACTCGTCCCTTAGCCACTTGGCTGCAGCTATCTATTGTTTATATGTCTTGATTCCTTGGATTGCATATTCAGATTCCGAGACCTGGAACGAAGTGGATCCTTCCACGGAAGATCAGGCATACTTCAGTGAGCAGGCTGACCAGCTCTAGTTCCCTCGTGCCGTACTCCTCTTTTGGCTCACGAGTCTCCATCTCTTACGTGAGCACCTTGTGTATATCTTATATATGTTCTTTTGGACTTGGTGTGAAAACAAAGCACTTGTAAAGTGTAATAGTTATCATAACTTGTATAACTTTGTATTAGCACTTTTATAGTTGGCATATGTATGTACCACGCTTTGTGTTGTACTCTGATTCTTGTTGTACTCTTATGCTTAGCGTATATACGTGGGGGCATTTTCTGACCTACGTATATACGTCGCAGTGACGTCCCCGTATCCGTGGAATCGGGGCGTTACATGAGCAATAAGGGAGATTCAGAGTCGATCTCGTTTGGAAAGGGTTTCCATTAGGGGGTGCATCAGAGGTGTAATATTAATATGATCCTGGTAAGTACTCCTTCGACCAGAGGTGTAGTGTTAACTTGATCAGGGATAGTACTTTTCAAGAACCTGTCATTGATTGGCATTATGAGTGTGTCGCCTTCTGGATTTATTAGGCGGTAAGCTCCATTTGAGTAGACTGATTCTACTACAAATATCCTTCCCATTAGATTGAAATTTTCCTTTCGACTTGTGCGTCATCACCATTGGCCTCCTGACAGCCAAGACGAGGTCGCCTTTCTTGAAAGTTTGTTCCTTAACTTTCTTATTGAAGGCTCTGAAAATTCGAACTTGATAAAGCTCAATTTATTGTTGAGCTTGTAGACGTTTATTGTCCAAAGCTTCCAACTCATGGAGTCGCAGTCGATGCTTCTCCTCATCCGTCATCTTTGTTGTCAAAGCAACCCACATAGATGGGATCCAAATTTCTAGCGGGAGTATGGCTTCATATCCGTACACCAATGAAAATGGTGTAGCTTTTGTGGGGATTATCACTGTTGTGCGATAAGCTCATAAGCATTCACTAATTAGTCTCCCAGTCGCATTGACTTTTTGAGATGAACTTCTTGAGAAGTTTTCCAATGATCTTTTTGAAAGCTTCTGCAAGTCCGTTAGCGACTGGATAGTAGGCCGTCAAAGACACACTTTAGATTCTGAACTTGTTACAGAATCTCTGGAATGCTTGGTTGACGAACTGAGGCCCATTATCGTGGATAATCTGTCTTGGCACGCCAAAGTGGTAGATTACGTGATGTTTAATAAACTTGATCACGTCAGATGTCTTCACCTCTTCAGAGGGATAACCTTCCCCATTTAGAGAAGTAATCGTTATAACTAAGATAAAACGATATCCTTTGAATGAAGGTGGACTGATAGGACCAACCACATTCATTCCCTACATCTCAAATGGCTAAGAAGAAGTCGTAGGATGAAGATGTCCTGGTGCTTGATGATAAAGTCACCATGGATCGGACAGGAGTGGTATCACTTAGCGTAAGCGATGGCATCAGGGATCATTTCAGACCAGGCTGGTGAGCTCCACACATATAGTCGTGGGCTCCCTTAAGTGCTTCCTGTGCCTCTTTATGCGATAGGCAGTGGAGGAGGATTCCATCTTGCGATCAGCGATACAATGTTCATGTGATTGCATTGTAATAGAATCGAGGGGCCTTCCTTCTGATGGCGATCGCCTCTTTGGGTCGTCGGGGAGTATACTGTACAAAGTGTAGTAGATGTATGGGAATCGCTAATATCTGAGCTCTGGACCTGCTGAAGTCTCTAGAGCTTATTTGACTTGAAGGTCTCATGTTGGCGTTTAGTTGTCTTCAAGGGAAAATTTTGGATAGTACAAGTCATGATTGTAGACGAGTATTTTCTCTATCGCTCTGGCAAGAAGAGACAAGGAAGCGGCAAGGGAGGCCAGTGCATCTACATGCATATTTGTTGGCAAGGTACATGATCAATGTAGAAGTTTTTGAACCTCTCCGCCATGTAGATGGTTGCGTTATGATAGGGCACCAAGTCTTCATGTCGGACTTCGTACTCCCCGCGAACCTGATTGAAGATGACCTTTGAATCACCGTAGGCTTTGAGATTTTTAACGCAAATTTTATCGGAGATTTGCATCTTGATCAAGAAAGTATTGTGTTATACTACATTGTTGGAACACGACTCAGTTAATGAGAATGCACGAGGGATTACGTAGTTCTATGGGGAGACAAGTACTATCCTCACTCCCGCTACGATATTTTCTCGAGGACTCATTCTTGATGCACCGTTCGAAAGACGTCCGGGTCATGCAAACTTTAGTGATCTCATCTGGGAGATCTTCATAAAGTTTGATCGTTCTTGGATCTAGATGTTTAGCCAAGAAGTCTGGCGCTGCCTGTCACTTCACAACTTTTTATGGCAAGAATTGCATCTCATATTGGGAGAGCAATATGACCCATTTTTCCAATCAACCATTCAGCGACGATAGCTTCATCATAAGCAATCTTAAAGGATTAACTTTTGATATGACGTGTATGATTTGGCCCACCAGATAGTGTTGCATCTTCTGAATAGCGAACACCAACACCAAGCATTCTTTCTCGATCATATTGTATTTATGTTCAGCTCTGATCATAGTCTACTCAGGTAGTAGATGCTTGTTCATGCCCCTAATCATTATTCTGAGCTAGTAAAGCTCCTAGAGAATGATCCATGGCTCGAACGTATATCAGGAAAAATTTTCCTGACATTGGAGCTGCAAGGATAGGCGAATGCATGAGGTACCGTTTGATTTCTCGAACGCTTGTTGGCAAGCATCATTCTAGATGAATGAGACACCCTTTTCCACCAATTTGGTGAAGGATTGGCATCGTCCTGAGAGATTTGAGATAAACCACCAGATGTAGTCTAGTGGCCCTTACAATCTCTAAGTTCTCTAAGGTTCCTTGAAGGTTGCATTTCCTGGATGGCGTGGACTTTCTCTAGATCGAGGTGAATTCCTTTGGATGTCACTACAAATCCAAGGAACTTGCTACTGGCTACCCCCAGGAAAGATTTGGCAGGGCTCATCTTCAATTGATGCACCCACATGATATCAAATGCTGTCTTCAGATCTGCTATGTGATCACCTTTGGCACGGCTTTTCATTGTAATATCATCTATGTAGCATTCCACTGTTTTGCGTATATGCTCATAGAAGATTATATTTACAGCTCTCTGAAATATCGCTCCTGCATTCTTCAATTCGAAAGTATAGCAATATACTCCTAGTGGTGTTCTGAAGGATGTATACTTTTCATCGTGAGGGTACATCTTAATTTGATTGTCTCCAGAGAATCCATTGATGAACGACATCCATTTAAACCACACACGTGTTGTCGATCATGACATCCGTGATTGGAAGAGGGAACTTATCTTTAGGACAAGCTTCATTTAGATCACAGAAGTCAATACAAACCCGGATCTTCCCATTCTTTTTAGTGATGGGGACGATATTAGCTACTCAATCAGGGTGTTATTCTTCCCTGATGAAACCGGAGTTTATGAGCTTCTTGACTTTCGATTGAATCGCTTCCATTATCTCTGGGCGGAACCGTCGTTGTTTTTGCTTGACGGGCTTCGCATCTGGATTAATGTTTAGGTGGTCCATAGCCACTTGAGGATCAAGTCTAGGCATATCCTCATAGTTCCAATCAAGACATCTATATACTCTCGTACGAGACGTATTTGATCTTCTTTCTCGAGAGGTGATAAGCTTTCGCTTATAAAGATGGGCTTAGGTTAGCCTCATTTCTCAGATTAATCTAAGTTACCTTATCCTCTGTGGGTGATACACGTTCAAAGTGAATATCCTAGAGAGTGTTCAGATGTTTGATTCAGGGATCTGTATTTGATTGGATCATTTCTTCATCTTCTTCTTCCGGGTGGCTTGTTGAGACCATGTTCACCGAAAGCTTTTTGAAGATACCACCGATACTGATATCGACTCCCACGATAATGTGCCTGACGAATGGTCATGGTATAATGACTCTTCAGACTCAGAGGTTGATGGGATAAGGGTTGGTATATAGTCTGATCTCTTCCGAGTCTTATGATAATAATTAGGAGCTTTCCCTTTTAGAGCGAAAGATCGAAGTAGTGTTCATCTTCCTTTACCGAAGTTTAAGCCAGACTTCTTCATCAAGTCATATCCCATATTCTCCATCATTCGGAGCACATTTGGCTCATAATGAGAGAATTACGGAGGTTCAACCTCATTTCTGAGTCTTTTCGAATTATTGGTTCAGACTCAATTCACCCAAAAAGGATTAGTTTTTGACCTTTGTGTTTCGCTGGGACCTCATAGAAAGATCCTTGCATATCGCTGATATTTTTTCGCACCATAAGAGATGATTTCATTGGTGCTTGCAATGATATCAAGGCATCTATTACCGATCAAGAATCATCATCTATGTCAGTACTAGTATCTGATGGTACCGGATCAGAAGCAAACACGAAAAAGTAAACTAAATTTAAATCTTTGTTAATGTACCGCTCACCTACATCATTGGCGGCGTTATTAACATCGAGCTTATCAATGCTTGTTACAAGAGAATTCAGCTCCCAAAGATATTTTTCTTCTACCTCTGGCTCGACATCAGCTTCATTACCAGAGTCTGGTTCCTCTGGTTAGAGATTCCCGTCTGCTTCTAGAGAATCCTAATAAAAGAAGAAGTCTATGAATTAATTCTCTTCCCCCTTGAACGGATGCCTCTCGACAATCAACTTTCAAACTTTTTCATCTCTGTCAACATACTTCATGACTTCTTGGAGAGTAGAGGGGATGATGGAGTTGCGATGAATCCATGGTCATCCCAGCAGCAAGTTATACGAAGTGCCGGCGTCAATAACATAGCACGTGACCTCGGATCTGAGGTCCCCGATTTAGCATTCGAGTTTGATCTTTTCCTCCGAGTGCGTGCGATTGGCGTTGAAGCCATAGATGGTAGTCTGGGTGGCGTTCAATCAATGAGTGGGGATTCTGAAGTGCTACATGACCCGGCGGGTCATGATGTTCAACACAGATACTGGATCCACCTGAATGCGGCTCACCTCAGATAATACAATGTACCTTGTAAAGTACAGGGGTCTATCATATTTCCTCTTGACCTGCATGTCGTCTGGAGTGAAGATTATGCGGGGACATATTGAAAGGCATGGCGGCAATTTTCTTCATCTTCCTCCTCTGGTTTAGCCAGAATCCGGGCCATGAAGACCTCAACATCGGCTAAAGCTTCTCTGAGAGCTTTCCTTGTTGACTTGGACAGTCTCAGGAGCTCATAGAGGGTGATCCTGACCGGGATGTTGGCCAGCTGAGCCAAGACATCAAAGCGGTAAGTGCTAAAGATCCTTTTGCTTTATCTTTTTGGAGAGTTTTGGCATACTAAAGCTCCTTTTGCTTCTCCACTGGTTACTTCGTAGATTGCTTTGTTGGCTTGGGTGGATTTGCCACCACTTTATCGTACTTTTTCAAGTATGACTGACCTAAATGAGTCCCTGCTACGAGCAGTGTATTCAGCTCTACAGCAAGAACGATTGTCTCCTCCTCAGAATCAGTTAGCGAGGGGACATCGGTTTCTTCTTCCCTGGAGGAAGCACACACCACATTACAAGGTAAAGATTTTTCTTTGCCTTTGGACTTCCTACTGGTAATAGTAATCCACTGCTTGCCTTCCATGTGGTCGGGATGAAGCCACATGGTCTCTCCTTGAGGAGTAGGAACAAGTATGAGACCTTTCTTCTGCTTGTGGTGTAGATCTGTATTGATCACTTTTAGTTTCCCTTTCAGGATGGGAACCACTCCGATTGCCATTGGAGGCTGTACCCTAAACTGAAGAAATAACGTCATGTTAGTTGTCACCTTCTTCTGCTCCGGGTGGATTTTGAGCATCTCTGCATCAATCAAAGCTTGGAGGATGTCTCTGAAGGTGTAGCAACTCTTGGTAGGGTGCGCTAGCGTGCTGTGGTACAATCAGTAGTTGGGATTGTCAGTCTTGCCCACCTCCTCAGGACGTCTAGCTTCAGAAAGTTTTAGTCTGTTGCTCTTATTAAATAACTTGAATAACGAATCAACAAGCTCGTCCTTGAAGGAATACTGCTTGTTGGCGCGTGGCTAGCTTGAAGAGCTACTACCTTTAGCCAGTTGAGCTTAGAGGGAGACTTCGTCTCTGTCGCCAGCGTATCCTTCTTTTTAGCTTGAAAAGATGCTTCCGGCGTGCGTCTTGTCGACTTCTCGGGGTCTGGTCTTGCCTTCTTCTGCCGTAACCCCGGCGATGATCTCCTCTGCTTGCTCGTCTTACTGCACCAACTGTTCCCAGGTACGGCTCTCAGCCTTTCCTATCTAAGCTAGGAGTGAAGTTTGTAAATTGTAGGGCATGTTTCCACCAAGGTGGCCTGGGTCATACCACTGGGACATCGTAGTGCCATGTTCCAAAATCTCTACACAAACACTTTAACTGGTTTTTCTTTCCATTACCTCGTCATCAGGAGGGTTGGCATGGTAATCTTCGAATAATCATCGAAGAAACGGGCGAGGAAAAGCTTCTCCAGATTACTCTAGTTCTTGATAGAACCTTCTAGGAGCTTCATGAACCACTCAAAAGCAATCCCTTTCAGGGTGTCGATGAACAAACGTGCCAGGATGGTATCATTTGATACTACATTCCCCCGGTCTGAGACTTGAAGTAGTATATGTGTTGGTTCGGTGACCCCTCGCCGCCGAAGGCCTGTAGGGTCGGAGCTTTAAACTTAGGAGGGTACGGGATAAGATCCCACTCGGCTGGGTACGGCCGGACCACTCCTGCTTCTGGAGGCCCTTCCGATTGGCGAGAGCTTCGAGACGCTTCTCCAGCTCACTCATCCTCTTTGAGTGATCGCTTCCAGCTTTTGAACCTTCCTTCTCCTCAGGTGGAGTTAGTGGTTTCTTAAAGTTAGCATCCTCAGCATCAGAACCTTTTGAGGCGGAGCTATCAAACTTCGATGCCTTTCGCCCGACTCGAAGACTATTTAGTCTTCATCATCTTCTTCTTAAGTAGCTTGTCCAACATCTGCTTAAGGACGTCGGTAGATTCCTGCTGGGCACGGATCATATTGAGCTGCTTTCTCTGAACTTGAGCCTGCTCCTCCACTCGCTTAGCCACTTCTTTAGGGGTTTCCGCCGCGTACGTGAAGGCTTCTTTCTCTACGGAAGAGTTCGAGGCCTGTGATTCTAAGATGGCAGAGTGTGCTTCGCTTACTTCAATGCCCCGGGTTAAGGCACTGTAGTCCACTCGGGCTATTATACCAGTCTGAGTACGGATATGCTAATACACGCCTTTCGGGTCAGTGTTAGACTCGTCAGAGCGGACTATCGGTTGCTTCCCCTTAGTCCTGTTTGGCGTAGTACTTGGACCCCCTATGTTTGTAGTAAATTGAGGGTACTCCATGTCAGAGAAGGTCCTCTTCCTGTAGGAGCGACATCTCTTGGCCGAGCGGGAGACTGGCGCTGCTGATAACTAGCTGAACACCGACTGTTTGCTTGCATGTGGCTGCAGTGGCATTCAGAGAGCACCGCTGTGATGAGCCATTTACAGCAGCATTGTGGAGTGATTTGATGAACACTTCTCTTCTTTGTCAAGTAATCTCTTAGATTGTCGCAGGGAGATCGAAGAGATCAGACTTGAGTCTTTGAGGATGACACTTCCCGGTTCAACTCTGACCTTAGCTGTGGGAGAGTGAACATGAGTCTTGTGCCGTAACTCTGAAACACAGGTTTTAGAGACGCGGGGCTCGCGTTTTGAGTTGGAGGCACGATGCTCGTTCTCTGCAGAAGAGACTTGAGTCTCGTTTTTTGGCACAAAGGCGCGGGTCTCGCGTCTTTGAGAAGAGACGCGGACCTCGCGTTGCTGAACGTTGCGTCTGTGAGGTGAAACACGATCATCGCATTCTAATGTAGAAACACGGGCTTCATGTTCAGTTACAGAAACATGGGCCTCATGAGCTCCGCATTTTGATATAGAGACGTGGGTCTCGTATTTTTGTTGGGAAAAGCGGGCCTTGCGCTTTGGCTGGAAACGTGGGCCTCGCGCTCTAATGCAGAGACCCGGGCCTCGCATTAAGGAACTGAGATGAGAGTCTCTCGCTACTCAGAAGAAAAGCGGCCCTGAGCCTTGCATTCTTTATCTGCTGAACATATGGCTTTTTTTAGCTTCTTCAATATGTTGTCGACGTGCACGATGCTTTTGTCGACGTTCAGTATTCCGGTTACGCTTCACGGGTTGTTAGGATCCCCTGATAACCTAAAGTTAAGGAATATGGAGAGGAGAGGAATGGCGAGATTGGCCTTCATCATTGTTGGCGTCGCGGGTGTCGTGGGAGACGTTGACGCGGGCCACGTAGGCGATGCGGTAAAAAATGGCATTGTTTGCGCAGACCGTTCTTGGAGAAGTCTCCGAAGAGACTTCAGAGAGGATCTCTGAGGAGACCCTATGGTATTGTCGTGTCGCTTTGGGGATCTTGGAGCCAAAGAGAGAAACTCTTCGTACTTCACCTGGTGGAATTCAACGACAAATAATTTGATCATCTTTCCCACGAAGTTGACGTTACCTTGCACGACAACTTGCTCGTCAGTTGAGAAAGTCAAGTTCCCTAGCGGAGTCGCCATCTCTTGTTCATGTCGAAAAGTGGAAAATATTGCAAAGTTTTCTTGAATCAATGAAAATTACAATAACTCAAAATTCAATTACAAGAGAGATGAAATATTCAAACTCAAATCTCCTCTTTATTTAGTATCGAGTTTTTGTGTAGTAATGGAGAGTGATTCTTGATCTCCGTTGACCGGATGAACGTCAAGCTTCTTTGGGAACTTTCTCCTTGGACCATTGATGGAGTAGCACAGCTCCTATCGAATGAAATCTCAAATAGATTTAAGAAAAACTTGAATGCAACAATTTTTTTTTAAAAAGAGTAAGACTCTTTTGATCCTCTCCTTGGATTCTCTCTCTGTTCAACAACAGCTTGCCAACCAAAAAGTCCCCATCACCCCCTTTCAATAGCAATCTTAGCTATTTATAGGGAGCTCCAAGGGTAAAATTATCCCCTAGAATCTCTCCATAATGGGGGTTAACTCCCCTCATTACGTGGGTAGTAACTGACCCAGTAATGGGGGCATTTACAACTGATACGCAGGGTTATCCTACAGTTGAAATGCAGGGCTCCAGCCCTGCGTTCTTGTGAAGGCGTAGATGTGGATGACATCGACATTTGAACTGAGACGCAGTCTTAGTTAAGCTCTGTGTTGATGTTGAGACGCGGGCTTTGAGCGAGCTTTGTGTCGATACTGAGATGCAGGCTTGGCACGAGCTTCGCGTTGAAGCTGAGACGCGGCCTCAAACGAGCTCCGCATTAATGCTGAGACACATGCTTGAGTGAGCCTCGTGTTTTGATATTGAATGCTGGCTTTGATTAGCCTCGCTTTTAGACTTGAACGCATGCATGAATCAGCCTTGCGTCTGAAGTACGAGCTCTGCATTTAATGACTTGTCTCCAGTGATTTTTAAACAGTCTACAGTGATTCCCTAAATACGCTCTCTAAAACCAATAATGTCCAGGGCCGAAATGGACATAACCGAGAACTAAGTAGATTTTGGAGAGTTACTGTGTGAGGCTTATTGAATTGGCATATGCAAACAACTAACAATTCAAGACCTAGTTCACTGATTAGCGAGTAAGTCCGACAAGACTTTGCTATGGAAGGTTTAAGACCTAATTTACCTCTCCTGATGCAGTTTTTTTTCCTAAAGTGCCTTTCACTGTAGTCTCATAGCATGTATATTTTCTTGAATCTCTATTAGTTATGGGGGATTGTTGGAAATTTGAAATTAACTAAGTGAGTTTGGGGAAAATTTGACCTGAATTTTAGAGGGATCCACTACTCAAAATGCGCAGAAGATGGTTGGATGTGTTCTCCTTCCATTAATGATGAACATGGTATATTCACATGTTCAATTTTATTTCCTAATGAATGAGATATTCAAGTCAGAAGTTGACCTAAAACAAAAGCTAAATGGGACTTAAAAAGTGTGAAAACTCTTTATTCCCACAGTGGAAGTGGTATACGAATGTGTCTGCTTGGCGAATAGATATGTCCATTCAAAATAGTTGCACCAATTCTAACCAAATGAATGTGTCTATTCGGGGATAACTCTTTTTAGCTGAACGAATGTGTTTGTTTGGCGAACGAATGTGTTTGATCGGAATGGTTGCACCAGTTCCAACTGAACATGTATGTCTATTCGGAATGGTTGCGCCCATTCCGATCGAACGGATGTTACTACTCTGAAAGGATTTCTCTGAATTTTTATATAAAGGGACGAATTTCACTACAAATTAAATAACTCAAAAAACTTAGAATAACAACAACCACAGGAACAAATGGGTTCAAGAAAATTATATTGATCTCCTTTCAGAATTCTTTCTGAATTCTAGTTTTGGTCTGTGTCTTTTTTCTACTTATGTTCTTTGAACAAGTGGATGGTATGGGTCAACTTTGGTTCGACTTTACGTGGTTTTGCAAAATGCTGCACAGAACACATGAAAAAATATTGTATCTTGAGAGATCAGCGTCCATTATCTCGTATGCACCGTAGCGGGGGCCATAATTATCTTAAGGAGATTCGCTTTATGCGTACCTCACTCTTAATGTGGTTTATTTTATCACTCTGTCCGTTTATACTAACACTTGCAGAAATTATTGAATTTCAATATATTCTCTATCTATTTGAACTAATATTTTTATTTTGGGGATTATGCTGATAAAGTATTCATGTTGAAATATTTATTTTAATAAATATTATTGTTAGATAAATTATCATTGAGTTATTTATCTTGCTGATTTATTATTAATACAAGACTGACTAAATACTAATCTGATTGGTGTCTAAGGAAGAGATTTGAAACGTGGTATTGTAACTAAAAAAATATTCAATTGAATGAAAAATCTCCTATCTGATTTTTGCGAAAATGGCCAATGGATCGTGTTCTTGATCTTGAATTGGATTGTCAAGATGAACAAACATCACTTGTCTTTCCAAATTATCGCCGCCCTTCTGTTCATTACTTCCATCACAATTGCTAGGAAGAAGCGTCTTTTACGGTCCTCATTCCTTTCCAAAAATAAGATAAAGATGCCCATTTATCCACTTGCCCGATTACCAATTCATGAGTAGCCGGTAGCTGTATGAAACAAATGATGCCTATTTATGACCTGGGTCAAGAAAAAATTTCACCACCGTTTGAGCAGCAAGACTGTATTGAAATCCTGAAGGTTGATGACCCTAAACCACAGGACAATGTTAATCATTGTGATCCTTTCTGTCAGATAGTGCAACCTTCCTTTCTAGATTGTCAATCTTTTCTGCACCTTCTCAATAAGCGGTGCCCATTAGAGCTTGCTAAGTCTTCTTATGATAGCGACAATCTTAAGTAAGTGATGGGTATTCTCTTGATAGGATAGCTACAGATCAGGGAAAGGAGCAAACCGTTGACCAAAAAAATTCCTAGAAAAATAGGACACTTTTGTGGCAGTTGATTGGTAATTGATTCTAAATCCGTACCTTTTCTCATCATACATCAAAATTAATTTAAGAATCATTGCTTATATCAAACATTCTTTCTAAAAATTATGGTGTCCTCCGCATAATGCAAGTTATTAATCACATTAGTGTTATCCCGACATCCCAACCCCTTAATAAGCCTTTTTTCCATAATTTGACTTTTTGAGACAGGTTAGATAAGCAGCAGGGTGTGACTAATTAAGTAATTGCTTTTAAACCTTAATTATTAGCTTGTTGGTGAAACCTTCTTCTCGTTGGAGAGTAGCATGCAATTAATGGTTGTCACCAAGTTGTGAGATGATAATTAATCAGGCTCAATCGACCATTCATTCATGCAAGCTAGATAGGGTTGGCCCAAAATCTTAAACAAAACAAATCCTAGATATATAATAGTTTTCTTGTCTTAAATCTAGTAGTTCTTTAACAATTTTGGAGGTGCCACGTAATCTTTCTTCTCATTTTTATTTTTTTAGTGACCGTTTATGGAGGCTCACTCATAACGTATGAAAACTGGAGGCTACTAACAGTTTTGTAGAGACTCTTGCTACGATTCATGATTTGGCGTTACATTCTTCATGGATGTTCTTTTCTCTGCTATGATGATAATTCCTAGGCACAGCCAGGAAGGTAAAGAGCAGGAGGACTGAGGGACGAGACTTGCTTTGTCGATAAGATGTAGTAGCACTGGTTTATATATATATATATATATATATATATATATATATATATATATATATATATATATATATATATGAATTCGTGAGAACCGTTCTTAGGGGATCAACTCACTATATATATATATATATATATATATATATATATATATATATATATATATATATATATATATATATATGAGAAAAATGGATATCAGCCAGCAGGCTGAGAGAACTCTCTCAGCCTGCGCTGACGTGGCTCAAATTGTCACGTCACTGACTTGCGGCACGCTTTTAGGCGACTGTTAAATTACCAAATACCCCTTATGAAAAGCAACTCTTAGAGCGTTCCCTTGATTATTGTTTATTATTATTTTCCCCCCTTTTATTTTGCCGCTCTTTATAGGATATAAATTATTTTTCGCCTTATTTCTTTACCTCTTTTTTTGAAAGATGTAGTTTCTCCTTTTCAGCCTGAGATAAATTTTTTTTTGAAAATATAAAATCTTTTCAGATCAATGTTTTCAGCCTGCGATAAAATTCTACTTTATAGTTTAATTTTTTTTGTATATAATGTAGTCAGAGTCTTGGTCGCATTGTACATTTAAACTGCGACCTTAGTCAAAGTTTTTGGTCGCAATGTACATGGTGAAATGCGACCAAGGTCGCAGTGTTGTTATTGATAAAGATAGCCAGCAACTGCAATCTAGGGTTGCATTACATGGACTGCGACTTTGGTCGCAGTAGTACGTTAAGTAATTATTTTTTTTGAATATAATGTATTCAGAGTCTTTGGTCGCAATGTACATTTAAACTGCGACCTTAGCCAAAGTCTTTTGTCGCAGTGTACATGGTTAAATGCGAGCAAGGTCGCAGCGTTGTTATTGATAAAGATAGCCAGCAACTGCAATCTAGGGTTGCATTACATGGACTGCGACTTTGGTCGCAGTACGTTAAGTAAGTGTTGTTTTATTAAGTGTTATTTTTTGGATTAAGTCATTTTTTGAATCTAAATGAAAAATGAAAAGTTGTGTGTTGTCTGATGCGACTTGGAGTCAGTCCGTGAGACGCGACCTGTCATAAAGATTTTATGAGATCTTTTAACGTCAAGTCTATGTTGACGAACCCCGCACCATTCGTTGTTTCCCGAAGCGGTTGTCTACACGTCGGTTCTTCGTTGGGTTTAGGCGTTAATGTCTTTTAATGCCAAACCGGCGCTGGCGGTTGGAGACCATGGGCTGCCTATAAATAGGGCTCACCCTCTCCCTTTAATAGCCCATAATTAGACTGTTTTCTTTCGAGAGCAATTGCTCTGAGAATTTCCGCCTTCTTCAGAGTCTCTAACAGGGGCCTGCCTCCATGGATGAAGATGACCTTATTGACGAACTTGATGGATGTTCGTCCACAAGGGAAGAAGTCATAGACCTCATCGTCCACAAGGGAAGAAGTCATGGTCCTCGTCGTTCACAAGGGAAGAAGTCATGATCCCTGACGAGGACTTAATCCTCACCGAGATCTGCTCTGACTTTATGCACCAGTCAAGCTTGCTGGTAACGGATGGTCAGAGTGGGTATGGCGGCGTGGGATGTGGTGGATATAGTGGTGGGTAGCATTCCCTGTGAGGTCTCAAAACCTCCTCTCTTACCCCAGAAGTGACATCGAGGAAACTCCATGCTCACTGGATAACCTTCTGGTGAAGAGATGTTCATAAACGAAAGATTCTGCTGCCACCAGACCTGCAGGAGAAGATTGCTCTTAGTAGTCAACAAGGGCTCTTCTTGGCTCTTCTGATGTTTTGTCTTCTTGGATACTTTGATGTTTAGTGTTCTTTGTAACACTCAATCTTATTGATTCTGCTGCCACCAGACCTCAAGAAGAAGATTTCTCTTAGTCAACAAGGATTTTTGATGTTTAGTCTTCTTGGCTACTTTGATGTTTAGTCTTCTTTGTAACACTTAATCTTATTGATTCTGCTGCCACCAGACCTCAGGAAGAAGATTGCTCTTAGTCAACAAGGGATTTTTTTGATGTTTTAGTCTTCCTTTGTACTGCTGTATTTGTAACACTCAATCTTATTGTATAAGAGATCGTTTTGTATCATTTGCACATGCCTGGAGATAAATGCCTCGACATAAATAAAAAGCATATTTGTTTTTTTTAATAAACTACGAACTTTTTTCGCAGCCATGCATTGCAAACAAAACAACTATGATCATAGATGACACTGCGACCAAGGTCGCATAAGATACATTGCAAACAGTAACTACTGTGACCAGGGTCGACACTGCGACCAAAGACTGCGACTAAGTAACTGTTGCGGTGACGTGTCACATCGTCGCAGTGTTGTTGTTGATTAAGACTAAAAACCAGCAATAGCGACCAAGATTGGAGATTTTTTTAAGACTGCGGCCATCAACTGCGACCAAAGTCGCAGTGTTGTTGTTGATTATTTATAAAGACCACCAACTGCGACCAAGGTCGCAGTGATGTTGTTGATTCATAAAGACCAGCAACTGCGACCAAAGTCGCTGTGTATTTTATTAAGACTAAACAGCAACAACTGCGATCTAGGTCGCAGTTTATTTTATTAATACTACAGTCAGAAACTGCGACCAAGGTAGCAGTGTTGTTTTGAGTAAGACTAAAGTCCAGCAACTGCGACCAGGGTCGCAGTGTATTTATTAAGTCTGCGTCCAGCAACTGCGACCAATGTCGCAACCTTTTCATTTTAAAAATTTTTAAGGGTGAAGTAATATAATTATTAACTGCGACCAAGGTCGCAGTGTTGTTAAGGATAAAGATGGTCGCAGTGTACATGGTTAAATGTGACCAAGGTCGCATTGTTGTTGTTGATAAAGATGGCCAACAACTGCAGTCTTAGGTCGCTTTACATGGACTGCGACATTGGTCGCAGTACGTTAAGTAAGTGTTTTCCTTTAGATTAACATGCATAGCGACCAAGGTCGCCGTGTTCTTGTTTTATTAAGTGTTGTTTTGGATTAAGTCATTTTTTTGAATCTAAATGAAAAATGAAAAGTTGTCTGTTGTCTGATGCGGTCAGAAACTGCGACCAAGGTAGCAGTGTTGTTGTTGATTAAGATTAAAGACCAGCAACTGCGACCTTGGTCGCATTGTATTTATTAAGTCTGCCTCCATGGTCGCAGTATTTCAACCGATACATAGTAGTAAAAAATGTAATTCACACAAATAACTTTAGAAAATAGATTTATATATATTTAAAAAGAAAAACTCCCATAAATAACTCAATTTGATTTATATATATTTAAAAAGAAAAACAAAATACAATTTTTTAACTTCTAATCGTTGTCATCACCATAGTAATCAGATTCGTCGTCAAGAGTCATGCTTTCGTCTTCTGTCTCTTCCTCCTCTTCAGGTACAGTCTCATCGTCGCTTTCTTCCTCTTCATGTTTGTGTTTTGGTTCATCAATGAACTCCCAGAAAGGGTCGTCTGTATCAAGTTCAGATTCTGACCCATAGCGAGACATTGTTTCAGAACTAAACATAAAATCATCATTTGATGATTGGCTTCTTTCCGGTGAAGACGGTGGTGATGGTGAAGACATTGTTTGAATGTATTGGCTTCTTTCCGGTGAAGAGGATGGTATGTTTTTAATCCTTTGCTCATGACCCTTTATATATTTTTAATCCCGGATTTCCAAAAGGTTTAAGCTCTCGGACCACGTGAATATCTCTCGAATATATTTTCTATCTTTTCCCAAAAATTGTATACTTCCTAGGTGACTGTTCAGTTATCCAAAACAGTTTAAAAGTTAATACACTATAACTTTAAATTACTTTGAACTCCAAAACAGTACATTATTGCGACCAAAGTCGCATTGGGAACTGATAAATGATAACTGCGACCATAAATTGCATCCATAGTAGGATTGCGACTATGGTCGCAGTGTTTAAGAGCAGCAGTCGCAGTTTGGATATGTAATTAAAAGAGCTTATAAGTTAATATATTGAGAAAGAGACCTTACAAAAAAAAAAAAATTAAAAGCTTTTAAAAGAAGACAAAATATAATTGAATATCAGAAGATCAGGAAATCCTAATCCTCGTCATTATCACCATCATAAGCAGATTCATCGTCTTCATTCTTCTGCTCTTCCTCTTCATCACTTATTTCCTCATCATCTTGCTGGTTTTGAGGTTTTTTTGTTTCACCGATGAACTCCCAGAATGGATCGTCTCTATCAAGCTCTTCGTCTGACCCGTTTGTAGGAAGCGATCCTACAGCATCAGAGGACATGCTTTCATCAAGCATGTCTCCGTCAAGTGGCAGAGGAATAATGTCTTCTTCACTAACCCACATGAAAAATTCATTATCATCATGAATAGGAGGATCAGTTAATACATTATTTGATGTAGTGAGATAGTCAAAAGGAGTGAAGTCCAGACTGGTATCAGATTCACTAGAATATCCTAAAGACAAAGGACCGGTGGGGGATTGATTGAAGTTGAATTCTGAGTGTTCAGAGGAAGAAGATGGCGAAGACATGATTCAAGAATGAATTTGTTTTTGGAAGTTTTTGAAATCAAATTGAAAAGGAAGAGCAAAATTATAGTTTTTTAGGTATGAGGTAATATATTAGTTACAAGCATTATATAAAGGTCAATATTGTGGAAGAACATGAATAGTAATAATAATTGTTACAGGTGAGGGTTGAGTATGGTAGGAAGTGGTAAAAAAAATTAAATATTTAATTGAAGATTTATTTCTGGAGAATCCGAAGTACAAATTAACTTTTTATAGAATTGTTTGGCTATATCTTTAGATTACGTATGGTGCACATCTTTCCTTTCTCGAGATTAACATTAGTGCATATCTTTTTTTCTAGACTGGTGTTGTATCACGGTAGATATAATATTAATTACTTCTTTTACAGAAGGCATGAGAAAGAAGATTGCGAATTTGGTCGCAGTACCGAAGGAGGTCGCATTGCTATGCGATAGTATTTTTTGTCTTGTATTCTTTATTCTGTATTAAGTCTGCGACCATGGAATGTTTTTTTACTTTTGAATGCTAGAAGTCGCAGTCGTCATTTAAAAGGGGTATTTTTGTCATTTTGTTTCACGACTGTTTAGGCGGGATTTTTTTGATTTTTTTGGCGCCAACACTCTGCGACCGATGTGTGGCCTATATTCAGCCACGTCCCGCAGGCTGAGAAACTCTCTCAGCCCGCAGGCTGAGGTACAGATAGCCCTATATATATATATATATATATATATATATATATATATATATAATATATAATATATATATATATATATATATATATATATATATATATATATATATATATAGGGGTTACTATACCTCAACTGACGGCTGAGAGACTTTCTCAGCCGGCGGGACGTGGCAACATAATAGCCACGAAATTGTCATTAATTTTGGCGGACAAAAACCTGAGAAATCCCGCCTAAATTACTCTCAGTCACCTCAACTTTGTATTTGACGAAAATACCCTCCCTCATAAACTTTTTACCTTATGTAAAACATTTCCTTTCAAAAAAATTTACAGATTTAAAATTTCATCTGATCATTCTGAAGAGATTAGTTCTATTGTTTCACAAATTTGTTCAGATTTTAAAAATATATTTGCTACATATGGCGTCAAAGAAATCATCCGCCGAAAAAGGTAATGGTGAAACAAAAGCAAATTTTTTTTAGGGTTTGTGGATTTTAATAGTTATAATTTTTTTTTTCAGATTTGATTCCGTTTCTGCCACTTTTTTTTTGAAAACTTGGGACCATGATCGCAAATAAGAGAGAGATTCTGAAACTTGAGATCATGAATCACTTTTTAAATTTATAAATTTTGTAACACAGCGACAAAGGTCCAATTTTTTCTAGTTTTTTCATTTCCTTCTCTTTCTACCATGGTCGCAGTTGTTTGGAAAAAGCATTGTAGATGTATGCGACCTTGCTCATAGTATTTTAACAATTTTTTTTCATACACTTTATGTCGACCTGGGTCGCAGTTGTTAAAATTAGAGTTGCAGATGTATGCGACTTAGGTCGTTGCGTTTTAAATTTTATTTATTTTTTTCATACCCTTTCAGTCTAACTGGGTCGCAGTTGTTTGACTTTGCGTTGTAGATGTATGCGACTTTGGTCGCAGTATATGAAACATCCTTTGTTTTTCATTCCCTATTCTGACGACTGGGTGGCAGTTGTTTAACTTTGTTTTTTTAGATGTATGCGACTTTGGTCGCAGTTTTTTACAAATCATTTGTTTTCTAACGACATGGGTCGCAGTTGTTTCAATTTGTGTTGTAGAGTTATGCAACCTTGGTCGCAGTATATTAAACGTCATTATTTTTCATTCCCTTCTCTGTCGACCTGGGTCGCAGTTGTTTATATTTGCGCTATAGATATATGCAACCTTGGCCGCAGTGTTTTAAAAATAATTTGTTTTTTATTCCCTTTTAATTTTTAAATAAACATTAAACTAAAGTTTTTAATGTTTTTTCATCTATAGGTAAACAACAACTGAAGGTTCGTCCTCTGAGATCGAGCCTAAAACCTATGTGCGAATTCATTAAGAAATTCAAAAAGCACATTCAGGGCGATTTCGTAGATGCGATCAAGAAGACCCCATTTGGCCCAATCTTCATGGTCTTCTACAATGAGGAATTTGGGGGTGAAAAGGGTCTAAAATCAAACATTGGTGTACTGAGAATTTTAGACCAGTATGATAGGGATACAAGGACCTTTAGAATTGGGGGCAAACAAATTGAATTAACAGTGGAGGATGTTGCCCTAACTTTTGGTCTACCTATCATTGGGGCGGATTTTATTATGAATAAGACCTGTACGATGAAGGACAAAGGGGTTATAAAACATTATTTTCCTAATATAAAGAAGATCACGAAAGTATCTATTGAAGAAGTTTTGGATGATCTTCTGGTCAAGAAAAGGAGGAGTGAATTAGATGTGACCAAGGATGAACAGCTTGAGCAGCAAGTGACTTTAAATGAAATTATAAGAGACAGACAAAAACTTACAGCTCAAGACTTTACTACAATAATAATCATATACATGTCGGTCACTCTATTCTTTTCTGACAGTAAATGCATGGTGCCGTGGTATATTGTGAAACAGATTGCCAATATGCAGCTGATGAGGACAATATGATGGGCTAAAGCTGTTTGGCAATTCCTGATTGAGTCAATGGACATCTTCAGGCACACCACGTACGAGCTGCAAGGATGCTCCGTGCAAATTATTATAAGTATGAATATCAAATTGGCAAACATTGTATGAAATTTCCCGATATCTTGTGAATATTGTGTAAACTAATTTAATTATGCATTTTGCAGTATTGGCTATGTGAGAGGGCTCTTATTTTGAGCCGAGGTCTGATTTGGAGGACAAAACCCCACGCGCAGTAAGATGGGACCTCCAAAACATTAGCAGATCTCTGCTTGAAGTTGATCTAAATGAGTTTGACACACATATCGTAAGTTTTTAAATATTAAATACAATATACTGTTGATTAAAATTTTTTACATTTAAATGGGACCTCGGTTGCAGTTCATTTTATGTGCAGGACAATTGTGTGCGACCATGGTCGCATTCTCATAGTAAATACCATATACATAAACTGCGACCATGGTCGCAATCTTGAGCTGCAAGTCTTTGCAAATCATTTTATGTGCAGGACAAATGTGTGCGACCATGGTCGCATTCTCTTGATAAATACCATATATATCCGAACAATTGTGTGCGACCATGGTCGCATTCTCTTGATAAATACCATATAAATAAATTGCGACCATGGTCGCATTCTTGAGCTGCAAGTGTTTGCAGTTCATTTTATGTGCAAGACAATTCTGTGCGACTATGGTCGCATTCTTATCATGAATAGTTGTAAATAAACTGCGACCATGGTCACAATTAAATTATTTCATTGTTTTGGTTTTAAGTTAATTTTTTTTCAGATTTTGTGTCGGATGGCCAACATCTCTAATGATGAAAGAAATATGATTGGTCTTCCTGTTGAAGGCGAAGATGAGGAGGAAGAAGAAGAACAAGAACAAGAACATACATATAATGAAGCTAACATCCCGGCGGAAACGGAGCCAGAAGCGGTCGAAATGATTGAGCAAGAACAAAGGAGTGAGCAAGAACCAACTATTGCAGGTTATTTGCCACACCACGGGATGAACAAGCTGAAGAAATTGAAGTTTTGAGGAATCAAAATCAGTACTTGAGAGAATATGTTTATCAGTTAGAAAGAAAAATTAAAAAAATGGAGACTGAGAACAGACTCAAGGCTGAATTAAAGAAAAAAAGAAGAGAAAGAAGAGAGAAGAAAAAATTAAAAAAGCAGCAGAGGAAATTAAAAGTGAAAGAAGAAGAAGAAGAGCTGCTGAGAGCAGCCGCTGCTGCGGAGGAGAAGGAGAAGGAGGGAAGAGGAGGAGCATGAGACGAGAAGGAGGGAAGAAGAGGAGAAGGAAAAGGAGGAGAGGAGGAGAGAAGAGGAGGAGCAGGAAAAGGAGGAGAGGAGGAGGGAAGAGGAGGGGCAGGAGAGGAGGAGGAGGAAAGAGGAGGAGAAGTAGAAGAGGAGAAGGGAAGAGAAGGACAAGGAAAAGGAGGAGAGGAGAAGGGAAGAGAAGGAACAGTAGAAGAGGAGGAGGGAAGAGGAGATGAAAGAGAAGAAGAGGAGGAAAGAAGAGGAGGAGTAGGAAAAGGAGAAGAGGAGGGAGTTAGAGGAGGAGAAGAAGAGGCAGGAGAAAAAGAAGAAAGAGGGGGAAGAGAGGAAGGAGAGGATGAAAGAAGAGGAGAGGAGAAGGAAGGGAGAAGAGGAGAAGAAGTAGAAAAGGATGATGGAGCAGATGGAGAAGCAAGCTGAAGAGAAGAAGAAAAAAAATTGGAAGAGGATGAAATCAAGGGTTCTGAATTTATAGTAAATATTTCTGAGGAGGATTTCCCCAGTTTTTCTTTAAATATAACTCAACAGATTCAAGAACTCCAAAAAGATAGAGCTTCTGAAGAAAAAATTCAAGAACAGACTCCGGCTCAGAAGCAATCCTTAAAAAGAAAAGTTTTGAATTACTCTAAAGGAACAATAGAAAGGGGAGTCAAAGAACGCAAGCGCACTGAAAGAGATCGCGATGACTCCATCCAAAACAGAAAAAGAAAATTAATGAACATCCTCTTCCACAGCCTGCGGCTCAGACTTCTGCCACTGGTTTCGGCAACAAACAGATTTCTCACACTCAGCCAAAAACTAGGGAATTGACTGAAACCACAGCATACAGAATTCTGCAGCCCATCAACAAGCTCTTATAAAATATTTCTTAGACAAGGCCTTCTCTGAGTAAGTTAATTAATTTTATTATAAATCATATCAAAAACTATTAGATATTTATATAAGAACAATATAATTATTAACTTTGTTTTATCAGGATACCGACAACGGAATCATTGTTGCCAAAAATGACATTGAGGACCTGAAGTTCAATAGAGAGTTAGATGCGAATATAATTCATTTCTACATGAAGCATCTAGAGAAAAGAGGATGATAAAAAGTATTTTCTTTCGGAGCGAAGCTTGGGTAAACATCTATTTTCTCCTTTACGGTTAAATGAAATATCAATTTTCTAATTAATTTAGTGAATTAAATTTTTGAACGTTAAATATTCTACTAGTAGTCTTTACTGCTGTTAAGGCATAACGAATGTACTGCGACCAAGGTCGCAGTCCATGATTAAAATAATCCACACGAATATCAATTTAAAATAAAGGTTACGACTTTGGTCGCAGTTGCTGGCGGCAGTTTTAATCAACAACAACACTGCGACCTTGATCGCTATGCATGTTAATATAAAAGACGGGTAGCTACCAAATGTACTGCGACCTAGGTCGCAGTCGATGATAAAATTAATCACCACGAATATCATTTTAGTAATGAATGGATGCGACCTAGATCGTAGTTGCTGGCAGTCTTTATCAATAACAACACTGCGACCTTGGTCGCAGCATATATTAATATAAAAGTCGAGGTTCATAAGAAATGCTTAAAAATTAAACATGGATACAGGTGATGGCGGTCAAGGTCGCAGCGTAAAGTATGTTAATCAAAAAGCACTGCGATCATGATCGCAGTCTGTTGTCTTGACGTAATAACATCTTATTTTCATAATGTTTTTTTATACTTTGAATTCATTTTGAAATTTATTTTTTTTGTTGTTCACAGCACGGTGTTGTATCTAAAAGTAGAGATCTTGAAGATCATTTCATCAAGCAGCTGTTGAAAAACTGGACAGTTGATGTGCAGTACATGTTCTTCCCGATCAATCACAAACACAGTGCTAACGATCCCGGATTTCACTGAACCTTGTTGGTATTTGTTTGCTATACAGAAGAGTGGATTTTTTACAACTCTTTGGTCCCAGCTGAAAAAACAAGTAGTACACTAAAGCTTTATCAAAGAGATGCAAGAATAATGGTGAGTTAAAATTTAATATTTCGATTACTGGATACTTGCATTTAATTTGATTAATACTGATATTTTTTTCTATTGACATTGCAGAAAGAAAGGTTATTATAGATTTTTGAAATTGATTTCAATAAATTAATGAAAAAATAAATATAAAATACACAAGATGCCCCCAACAAGCAAACAGGTATTTAATTTTTTGACAACTACTTACCTATCATATTTTCTACTTTTTTGAGTACAAAATCTAATTTTATTTAATGATTACTCTGTACAATTTTAGTGTTGATTGCGCTATATATGTATGCAAGTACATGGAAAGTATAGCATTTGGTAGTCCATCAGCTATTGATACTGTTACAGCTGCCGATGTACAGAGACTAAGAAGTGAGCTTGCATACATGATACTTACATATAGAGAGAAAAGTTGAGATGAAGAAACATAAATTATAAGAAGGATAGTATTTGAAGACTGACAGTTGACAATTCATTGATGTACCTCAATTTTTATTTATAAATGTAAAAATAAATGCAATTCATTGATCTATTTGTTTTATTAATTTAATTTATAAACATTTTTATACATTTATTTATTATAAAATCCATTGATTATTTCCAATCTACATCTGTTACATCGTGCATTTTACTAATTCGTATTGATATTAGAAACAAACATGAATTCAGAAGTTGTACTGCGACCAGAGTCGCATTAATGATCTGTTTGAGTTACAGCGTTTCCTTATACTGCGATACTGTACTCGAGACTGTGACCGTGGTCGTAGTTACGTAATCAATTATCAGTTCCCAATGTGACTGTGATCGCACTTCCATAATCGGGAGACCAAAGTTTTTGTACACATAGCCCTTTATATATGTTTTAATTTAATTAACTTCATTAATTTATGTTATCGTAAACATAGGGCCTGTTTGTTTCGTTGCAAAACGTCGCAAGTCGTAAGTCGTAAAATGAGAATGGAAAAGTGAACTGTGGCAGAGAAAATATATTGTGTTTTACGGTATTTGGTTGATAAAGTGAAGTGTAAATGGAAAAGTATATTGTGTTTTACGGTGTTTGATTGATAAAGTGAAAGTGTAAATGGTAAAGTATATTGTGTTTTACGGTGTTTGGTTGGTAATGTAAAAGTGTAAGTGGAAAAGTTGACCACAAAATTAACTGTAGCAGTGATTTAAATATTATAAATACTATTAAATTAAATCTACTGTTGCAAATTAAATTGTATTAATAAATTTGAGATAAAAAATTGATAATCTTAATATTTTGTTTATAACAATAATATTAATAAAATATTAGTATAAATAGTAAAATATTACTAAAATATTAACTAAATAATAATATAAAATTTTTAGAAAATCTAAAGAACATTAATAAAATTTTAAGAATACTAATAAAATATAAATAGTAAAAAATCTTACAACAATAATAAAATATAGTTATAATATTATAATATTAAAAATACTTGAAAAATTATAATATAAATTTTATTATAATATTATTATAATATTATAGAAATATAAAATTAACAAAGTAAAATATAATTATAATTTAATAATAAATTATCATTATAGTATTATTATAGTGAATTATTATTACAATATTAACATAATAAAATATTAATATAATAATAAAATATATTATGATATTAATAAAGTAATTTTTTATATTAAAAAATAAATAATTAAATACATAGTAATTTATATTAAAGTATAATATTGTTATATTAATAAAATATTAACTCTAAATAAAATAATAAAAAATGGAATAAGTATTAATAAAATAATAAAGTATTAGATAAAATATTAAATTAAAATATTAAATTAAAATAGTAAAATATTAAATATTAAAACAATATTAAAAACAATAAAAAAAATTAAAGATTAAAAATATAAAATAATTAAATAAGAAATTGAACACTATTTAAAATATTAAATATTTAATAATATTAAATTATATATTGATTATTAAGTAACTTTTTTGAACTTTAAGTGTACTACAAGTGAGAGTTACATGACCATAAAATTAACTGTAACAACTGTAAGTAGGAAAATATGAGTGTAAAAGTGAGATTTACATGACCACAAATTTAACTGTAGCAACTGCAAGTGGGAAAAGAAGAGTTGCATTTTGCAACTTGGTTTTCAGCGAAACAAACAACGAAAAATGGAAAAGAAGTTTTACGACTTGCGTTTTGCGACGTTTTGCGGCGAAACAAACACGCCCATAATCCTTCCTGCATTTTTCTACCATAAGATATAAAAACAATTATAATCTTCACGAGTTCAAAGTACAAAGTAACTTGATGTAAGACTGTATTAACTTGTTAACTGTTTTCGAGAACTGAACAGTCACCTGGAAAGTATACAATTTATGGGAAAAGACAGAAAATAAATTTGGGACATGTTCACGTCGTTTCAGACATTAAACCTTTTGGAATTCCGGGATTCAAAATATATAAAGGGTCATCATGACAGGATTATAAACATACTAAATAGGTTTTACTCAAATTCGTTACTTTCAATATTCGGAAACAGATTCAAAAATGTCTTCTCCACCGTCTTCACCGGAAAGAAGCCAATCATCTAATGATAATTGAATGTATAGTTCTGAATCGATCCCTCGCTACGGGTCAGAGGATGAGCTTGATACAGACGACCCGTTCTGGGAGTTCATTGATGAACCAAAATACTGCCATGAAGAGGAAGAAAGCAAAGAGGAGATTGTTGGTAAAGAGGTGGAAGAGACGGAAAGCGATACGGAAGACGAACACAGTCATAATCTTGAGGACGAATCTGATTATGATGGTGATGACGAGAACGAGTAGATTAGAACTTTAAAATTTGTATTTTGATTTTTTATAAATATATAAGCCTGTTTTCTAATGTTAATTGTGTGAATTATATTTTTTTACTACTTAATCTTCGTTGAAATGCGGTACATTTGTCACAAATTTTATTCATGTGGTAGATCGAAATTTATGTTACATTAAAAAAATATATATATATCGTCAGCCAACTGCGACTCTGGTCACAATCATGAAACTGGTGTAGACATCCAGACAGAACGTTCAAATGGACAAATATGAACATGCGATCACGGTCGCAGTGTTAATTTATGTTCAGTGGACCGAAACACAACATAGGGCGAAAATGTCGAAATGGAAGTTAAAATTAAATGAAAAAGGGAACGCTACGACTGTTGTCGAAGACAGAAAAAAATACGTCAGCCAACTGCGACTCTGGTCGCAGTGATGGAACTGTTGTAGATAACGAGAAAGTCAATATTCAAATGTGCGAATATCGATGCGACCATGGTCGCAGTGTTACTTTAGGTTCAGTGGAATAAAAAAAGAACATAGGGCAAAATTGTCAAAATATATTTTTGCGGAAAATTTCAACTATATTCAGATGTTATATAATATACCAAGAGACGGAGTCAATTTTAAAAGCAACAAACCAATTTCCCCGGCAAAAATAGTACAGTAGAAGCACTGCGACCACGGTCGCAATTATCCCGATACACTGCTTATCTTTGAGACCAAAGTCGCTGTCTACGTTAAAGTAAATAAAAGGTAAACTATATAGGCCAAGTTTGTAACAGTAAAACTCTAAAGTACAACTACTTACAAAAATAGTACAGTAGAAGTCAAAAATGATATTAAAATCTGCTTATAATGACACGCCAGTGGCAGCATGCGACATGAATCTCTCTGCACTGTGCGACCCTAGTCGCAGTTCATGACTGAAACTGTCAAAATGAACACTTTATTCCTTCTAGGTGGACGCAACCCAAACCTACTTCTTCTGTCATTAAAAAAGAAAAGTAAGAATTTTAAACATAAATAATTAGAAAGAAGTGTGTAACAGGTTTAATTTAATACCAGTAATGGACAACCAGTCCTGTAATGGCCCAGCTCTTGACAGTTACCATATTTTTGATGCTTCACTTCCTTCTGATATAGAGAATCTTCAAAATCAGACTTAAGCCTGGATGCAGCTCTAGGCCTCTCCTTGGTTGGTACAGGACCAATTGGATCACGTATATTCAATTCTTCATCATCTCACAAAACGACGACAGATCCACTGGAACCAATAGTAGTTTTAGGCTGTGATGACTGATAATTTCCTGACATGACTTTGTATTCACTAGTGATTTCTTCAGCAAATCTTTCCAAAACTGCATCCAACTTTGAAAGATGGATATCAGAATCGGCGACCATCTCAAGAATTGCATTAAATTTTGAACGAAGTGTCCACAATCTAGCCGTCCGTGGAGTGCCTTGACTGGAAAAGGCCTGATGCCATTTTCAATTGCAACATTTTTGTAACAAGCATCCAACCTCCATCTTTGAAGTATATATGATTCTGGTATATGTGTAACGTGATTGCGCCACAAAATACACAGAATATGTCTACAAAGGATACCCTCTGTTTTAAATAATAAGCAACTATAAGACACATGAAGTTCCTCAGGCTTCTCATAACTGACCTTTGGTGACAACCCAATATCTTCTGTCAAATAAAAAAACGAAGACGAACATGCATCTCAGCAGGACACGCTACTCTAGTGTCAATTCGACGATGCACTGTAAGCCCCTCTTGTCTTTTGTCATACAACTTCTTCACACCTTCCTTGTTGCAGCAAAATTTTCTGCAAATAACTTCATGAGGAGGCCTCCGTGACTTATCTATTCCTTTTCTTCTCACACTAAAACCTTTGTTCCTTGCATAAGAATTGTAGAAATTTTATGCTTCCACATCCGTGAGAAACTGTTTCCCTAAAAAAAAATTTGAGCTTCCAGACATTTCTCCATGTGCATTCAGATCCTACAAAAACAAATTGATGAACTACATAAATATAAATATTTTTTAAATATCACACGTCTGAACTTTAATTTCTAAAACTGCGACCAAGGTCGCAGATGTAATGAAATCTATATAACTTCTTACTAAAAAACTGCGACCGTAGTCGCAGTTTTTCGTATGAGCAGAATTTTAAAAAACTGAATAATAACTGTATAACAATCTAATGAATATATAAAATGGATATAATTCACATAGAAACGTGTAAGAATTATAACAATAAGGAATGCGACTTAGGTCGCGGTCACAGAAATAGCTTCCACAGCGCGGAGATTATTTTCAAATCAAAATGCGACCGTGGTCGCAGTTCTAAAAGTTTAGAACAAGTGATTATTCTCTTCTGTAAAACGAATTATAGGTCGAACAAGTGATTATTTCTCCATGTGCATTCAGATCCTAAAATAACAAATTGACGAACTACATAAATATAAATATTTTTAAATATCACACGTCTAAACTTTAATTACTAAAACTGCGACCAAGGTCGCAGATGTAATGAAATCTATATAACTTCTTACTAACAGACTGCGATCGTAATCGCAGTTTTTCGTATGAGCAGAATTTTTAAAAAACTGAATAATAACTGTGCAATAATCTAATGAATATATAAAATAGATATAATTCACATAGAAACGTGTGAGAATTATAACAATAAGGAATGCGACTTAGGTTGCAGTCACAAAAATAGCTTTCACAGCCGGATATTATTTTCAAATAAAATTGCAAACGTGGTCGCATTTCTAAAACTTTAGAACAAGTGATTATTCTGTTCTGTAAACCAAATTATAGGTCGCAGTACCATATACGCTACAGAGAAAGATTCTATATTTAAGAAATTGCGGAAAAAAATTGACACAATAAAAACCTGTTGATCGGCATGCAAAGATGTCAACCCTTCAATATTTCAATATTCTGAGAGAAAGTTGAACCAGATGATATATCCTCCATATTTAGATCGGGAGATAGAGATCGCTTATGACTGCGACCAGAATTGGCAGGGAAGTAGACTGCTCCGACATCGACATTAAATAAAAAAGATAAAAAACTGCTCTGAAAAAAAATGATATTTTCAGAGAAAACTTTATCGCAGGCTAGAAAAGGAGAACCTAAATCTGACAAAGAGCGGTAAAGAAATAGGGGGAAAATAATAATAAATAATAACTTAAATCTTATAAAGAGCGGTAAAAAAAAGGGGAATAATAATAATAAACAATAACCTAAATCTGACAATGAGCGGTCAAAAATTTGGGGGGTGGGGAAATAATAATAAACAATAACGGAGCGAGTAGCTTTTAACAAGGGGTATTTAGTAATTTAACTTGTTCCTATAAGCGGGCCGCAAGTTAGTGCGGTAACAAATATTGAGTCACGTCACCGCAGGCTGAGAGAGTCTCTCAGCCGTCGGCTGATATACATTTCTCTCTCACTCTCTCTCTCTCTCTCTCTCTCTCTATATATATATATATATATATATATATATATATATATATATATTATATATATATTATATATATGGAGAGAGAGAGATAGAGCGACTTGTGTCTTTCCAAAAAGATTTGAGCTCGGATCTTTCCCACTCAAATTCAACCCTCTGACATTCAAAAAGATTTGAGCTCGGATCTTTCTCACTCAAATTCAACCCTCTGACATTCTAATACAAGATCCACTCTGTTGGAGTTGATCTATATTATTTCAGGTATCTAAAAACCAAAAATCAAGTGTCTTGAGTACTTTTTGCCCATCCATCAAGAAGGAGAAAAATAGATGGCCTAAATAGTGAGTTGGTTAGTTTAACGGCGTAGAACATTTGAAACCTAACGAAAATTAGTTTGCAGGAGTTTTTAAATGTTTAGATCATAATGAAATCGCCGGATCGAGAATTTATATGTCTAAAGGTATAGATCTAACCAATTCACTACTTTTGGCTGTCCATTTTGCGTCGCTTAATGGATAGGCAAAAAATATTAAACACATTTTGATTTTTGATTTATAGATACTTGAAATAATATAGATCAAGTTCAATGGAGTGGATCTTTTATTCGAATGTCAAAGGGTTGAATTGAGTGGGAAGGATTCGGGTTCAAATCTTTTTTGAAGGACAAAGTGTGTATATATATATATATATATCTTTGGAAAATTATAAATTGATTTAACACGCACGCATGCTTGATTACCTTGATGATGAGTTGTTTGCACTTAATCATCGTTAACAATGCATCCGTCGATCGACTTAATTATCCTCCAAGACACAGGCCACAGGGCCACTGTACGTGTCTTACAAATATATACTCCTAACTTACTTGAGAGGTGATCAGGGGCGGAGCCAGAAAAAAATTTGGGATAGGCTGCAATTTTTTATAACATATGCTTATGAATTATATGAATTGTCAAAAGAATAAAATAATATTCGCCATTACACCAGGGACGGAATCAGGAATAAATTTGTCAAAAGAAAATTAAAATAGAAGGAGATTTAAAACAATAATTGAAAAAGAATCAAAATAGAAAAAAATTTAAGGGAATATATGAAAAAAATGGGCCGGGCTGTAGCCCGGCCCAGTCAACTAATGGGTCCGCCCATGGAGGTGATAAAGATCCATTAAATGAACTTATAAATCATACTTGAAGTCACTACTACCAATGCACTTAATTCCCTAAAAAAAACTGCTACCAATGGCACTATGCATGCACGTACAACCTTTCTCTCGACTATATATTCAAGTCTGAATTCTTTCTGCGTCTCTCGGCTATATGGCAAACCATGTGAAATTCCCATTCCCATTCCTTCTGCGTCTCTATTTTCTACGCTACCACCTAAGGTGGGACATACACACACAGAAAAACTTATACAGTTCCAAAAATATTCAAATCTGAATTCTTCTCACTCAAATACAATCATATATCATCTGAATATAAGATCCATTCTGTTAAAATTGATATATTTTTTCAAATATTTATAAATCAAAAATCAAGTATTTTAAATACTTTTTGCCCCTGAATCAAGTAGGAGAAAAACGGACGGCCTAAATAGTGAGTTAGTTGGTTTAACGGCGTAGTACATTTGAAACCTAACAAAAATTAGTTTGTAAGGGCTTTTAAATGTTTAGATCATGACTAAATGGCCAGATCGAGAATTTGTATGTCTAAAAAAATATATCTAACAAACTCACTATTTCAGCCGTCCATTTTGCGCCGCTTGATCGATGGACAAAAAATATTCAAATTACTATATATATATATATATATATATATATATATATATATTATATATATATATATATATATATATAGAGAGAGAGAGAGAGAGAGAGATAGACTTGTGTCCTTCCAAAAGGATTTGAGGCCGAATCCTTTGTTGAAGCCTACAAGATTGTAAGATTTTGATGATGAATAACAAAGTGATACAGATGTATTTGGAGCTCTATCTCAAGCATTTATACAGAGTTCTGATTGCTCAGCCTCAGATGAAGACTTTGAGTATTTATGTGTATTTTTAGAATTATTGTTAAAAGCCTTGAATACACACACAATACTTATATAGTCGACTTGACCAGATTATAGTCGACTAACCTATCCCCTAGTCGACTTAATAATTTCCCCAGTAGACTAAGTCTTCCACAAAAATATCCCAACTCTCTGTTTATTGTCTGTCATCAGAATTAGTCGACTTCCCCTAAAGTATAGTCGACTAACCACTGACATAGTCGACTAACCTTGTTCTTATAGTCGATTAAAAACAGTTTTCAGAAGCTTGTTATCCGTATCAGTCTAAGTATAGTCAACTTGCCTCCTAAATTAGTCGACTAACTTTGGAAAATTTTGTTCTTCTAGTCGACTAACCTCCATATCCTAGTCGATAATAGCAGTTTCTAACTGTTGTACAGTTGGTGATTTCTGATATTTTATCCAATGTTTTAAATTTCAATTTGAATTGATAACTTTCCTAATTGACTATAGATTTCAGTATAAAATAGGGATGCTGTCCTAAGATCCATTCACCAATTCAAAACTCAAGTTTTCTACCCAAAAATTCTATTCAAAATTCTGTTTTTCTGAAAACTTGCTTTCACTTTCTGTTTCTTCACCAATTCCTACTCTATTGTGAAGATTTTTGAAAGTCCACCTATAAAAGACCTTGTACACAATCACATACAGATTCAAGGCTTATAAGATCAATTGTAATCATTCAAAGAGGAGCATTGTACAAGGGCGTCTTCTTGGTGTAGAAGAGAAGTTGTACAAGGTGTTTGTCTTTTTGGTGTAAGAGGAGTTGTACACATTTGGTAAAGGGTGTTTTGTCAAGTGGTGTATAAGGTATTGGTTTTGGGTGTATCTAAATCAGGAAAGGAAAATCTCAAGCGGATTGCTTGGGGACTGGACGTAGGTCACAAGGACTGAACCAGGATAAATCTCTTGTCATTGCGTTTGCATTTTTCTGAGTTTATCTTGTGAATTTTTATTTCCTGCAAGTTGTTTTATTTAAAAAATTTATAAACACTATTCACCCCCCTCTAGTGTTTGTGTTGCTTGAATATAGATCCTACACTTGGTATCAGAGCAAGGATGGCAACGGAGTTCCTTCATTACAATTCAAAGAAGGATATTCTACACAACGTCCATCGCTATTCGATGGATCCAACTACAATTATTGGAAGTGTAGAATTAAGATCTACTTACAATCGCTCAACTACGAACTATGGAACATAGTAGAAGCACCATACACTAAGCTAACAACCAACTACACCGCTTGGAGTGATGATCAAAAGAAGAATGCGAACCTTGATGCCAAAGCGATGAATGCTTTATTCTGTGTCTTAACCAAAGAAGAATTCAACTGTGTGTCAACATTCACTTCTGCAAATTAAATATGGCACACTCTACAGGTAACACATGAAGGCATAAATAAGGTTAAAGAATCTAAAATTTCTATTCTTGTCCATAGGTTTGAACTTTTCAAAATGAAGGAGAATGAAATCATCTCAGAAATGGTTACAAGGTTCACCGACATAACAAATTCATTAGCATCCCTTGGAAAGGAATACACCCAAGTCGAAAAAGTTCGCAAGATCCTTCGTGCACTCACACCAGATTGGGAGAAGAAGACTACTGCAATAGAAGAAGCAAATGATCTCTCAACAATGTCATTAGAAAACCTTATTGGTAATCTAATGGCATATGAAGTGCAACTCAAAGATAGAAAGAAGGACGAACAACAACTTCAATCCAAGAAGAAAGTACTTGCCTTCCATACATCCTCAGATATGGACAATTCAGATGACGATGAAGAGGAGATGGCGATGCTTTTAAGAAAATTCAAAAGGTTCTTAAAACAAGATAAGTTTAAAAAGAATAAATATACTAATGATAATCCTATTTTTTTTAAGTGTAACAAAGCAGGTCACATAAAGAAGGATTGCCCATTGATGAAATCAAAATGACACTTCAAGAATTTTAATAAGTTCAATGAGAAGAAGATAGCCTTCCAAGTAACTTGGGATGATAGCGACTCATCTTCCTCTGACGAAGAGAAGCCACTGAAACCGCCAATTTCTACTTCATGGCTCAAGAAGATGAGGTACAAGATTATGATGAATTATTAGAAGCATTTAATGGATTTTTTAATAATTTCAAAAATGAAAAGATTAAAAATAAAGTTTTAACAAAGGAAAATGAAAGACTCAACAATGAAAATACAATTTTTGTTTCTCAAACATCTTCTTTAAATTCTCAAAAAGTGATTTTAAAAAAGTTATTTCATCTTTAAAAGGGATAATGAAATTTTCTTAAAGAGAATTCTATGCTTAAAAAGGAAACTATTTCTTTAAATTCTAGAATTACAATTTTAGATAAAGAAATGACTTGTTTCAAAATTAAGTATGAAGAAATTTGAAAAATGTGACAAAATTTAATAAAGGAAAAGAGAATTTAAATGATTTATTATCTTATCAAAAGATGTCAAATAATTATTTTGGTCTTGGTTTTTCAAAAGATAAGATTTACAAACCTACACATGTTGGTTTTGGATTTTCAAAAACTAATTTTATAAAATACACATCTTATAATAATAATCCATATAATTCTTTTGTGAAAAGAAATACTATTTCAAAAGAATTAGATGCAAATTCATATGGATCCTAAAAATCTAAATAATGTTAATAAAAATGCTTATATGCATCTTACATACATGATGTGTGTAATTCTGATAATTATATTTATACTAACAATGAAAACTAAATTCCAATTGGATTTGGGTTCCTAAAGACTAATCTTTTTCGGACCCTATCATGATGGGTACCATACAAATTGTTTATCTTGTAAGTACCTATAAAGAAAAGTGGATACTTGATAGTGGGTGTTCCAAACACATGACCGGACACATTCAACTACTGTCTTCGTTCAAATCAAAAAGGGAGGTACAGTAATATTTGAAGACAATAACAAAGGAAAGGTTATTGGTACTGGCATGGTTGGTAACATTTCAAAACCCTTATTGAAAATGTTCTTTTGGTAAGAGGTTAAAACAAAATCTATTAAGTATTAGTCAGTTATGTGATAAGGGTTATAAAATTGTTTTTGAAAAAGATGTATGTCTTATATTAACATGAAAGATATTTTGTTTAAAGATTTTCGTAACAATAATATTTATGAGTTATCAATAACCTGTATATCATCAAATGATAACTTATGTTTACTTGCTTCTAATAATTATTATTTTTTATGGCATAAAAGATTTGGTCATTTGAATATGAAAACAATTTCTAAGATTTCTAAATTTGATTTAGTTAAAGGTCTTCCAAAAATAGCTTTTAAAAAGGATTATTTTGTGATTCTTGTCAATTAGGAAAACAAGTTAAATCATCTTTTAAATCTAAAGATTTAGTTTCCACCAATAGACCTTTAGAACTGTTACATTTGGATTATTTGGTCCTACTCGTGTTGCTTCTTTACAAAAAAGTAGGTATGTTTTTGTTATTGTTGATGATTATTCACGTTTTTATGGGTAATTTTTCTAAAAAATAAAAATGATACTTTTGATGAGTTTTCAAGTTTTTGTAAAAGAATTCAAAATCAAAAGTCTCTAAACATAGTCACTATTCGAAGTGATCATGGAGGAGAATTTGAAAATGAATCTTTGTAAATTTCTGTGATAAGTATTATATTACACATAACTTTGCATTTCCTAGAGCATCTCCTCAAAATGGTGTTGTGGAGAGAAAGAACGGACCTTGCAAGAATGTGCTAGAACTATACTTATGGACAGTCATTTTCAAAATATTTTTGGGCTAAAGCTGTTGCTACTGCATGTTTATGTTTTAAATCGTGTGCTTATTCGACCTATTTTAAATAAAACATCTTATGCATTATTTTATAACAGAATTCCAAAATTTTCTTATTTCAAGATTTTTGGATGTAAATGTTTTATCTTAAATACAAAAGATGCTTTAGATAAATTTGATGCGAGATCCAATGAAGGTATTTTGCTAGATATTCTACTCAAAGTAAAGCATATAGAATATTTAATAAGAAAATATTTACTATTGAAGAATCATTACATGTTAAATTTGATGAATCTTTGACTAAACCTATTTCTAATAATTCTTCACATGATGATGATAATATCATAGATACTTCTATTGATAATATTGTTATATCTTCTGATGATACTAACATTTCTAATGTTGATGAGACTCCTACCGAGTTACCTAAAGTATATGTTGAAGTAAGAATCATCCACATGATTTGGTTATTAGAGATATAATCAAGGCGTTCAGCCGAGATCCAAGTTGAACTACATGACACAAATTGCTTTCATATCACTAATTAAACCGAAGAATATCAAAGAAGCATGTGCAGATGATTTTTGGACAATTGCAATGCAAGAAGAGTTGAATCAATTGTTAGAAATGATGTTTGGGATCTTGTACAACGTCCTACTGATCATCCAGTCATCGGTACCAGATGGGTCTTTAAGAACAAACTTGATGAATCAGGTCAAGTTATTAAGAACAAAGTAAGGTTAGTAGCACGAGGATACAATCAAGAAGAAGGTATTGATTTTGATGAAACTTATGCACCAGTAGCTAGACTTGAATCAATTCGTATTTTACTTGCTTTTTCTTACTTTATGATTTCAAACTTTATCAAATGGATGTTAAAAGTGCCTTTTTAAATGGTTTTATTAAGGAAACTGTTTATGTTGAACAACCTCCAGGTTTGAACATGAAAAATTTTCAAATCATGTTTTTAAACTTAAGAAAGATTTATATGGTTTAAAACAAGCACCCGTACTTGGTATGATAGATTAAAAAGTTTTCTTTTAAATTCTGATTTTAAGATGGGAAGAGCAAATACAACTCTCTTTATTAAACATGTTAATAAAAATATCTTAATTATTCAAATATATGTTGATGATATTTTATTTGATTTACTAACGATAATCTTTGTCAAGAATTTTCTAAGACTATGCAGAGTGAATTTGAGATAAGCCACATGGGCGAACTTACTTACTTTCTCGGTCTGCAAATAAGCAAATGAATGATAGAATCTTCATTTCCCAGTACAAGTATACAAAGAAACTTATGAAAAGATTGGTATGAAAAATTCTGGTCATAAGAATACTCCAATGAGTACTAATACATTCCTAGACAAAGATGAAAATGGTAAGAATGTTGATCAGAAACTATATCGAGGTATGATTGGTTCTTTACTATATATTACTTTAAGTAGGCCTGATATATATCCAGTGTTTACTTATGTACTAGATATCAATCAAATCCTAAGGAATCACATCTTAAAGCAGTGAAAAGGATTCTTCGATATATTAATAACACAATCAATTATGCTTATTTTATCTAAAATCGAGCACAATTGATTTACTATCATATAGTGATGCTGATTTTATGGATGTAAATCTGATCGGAAGAGTACTAGTGATACTGTCACTCTTTGAGACATTCACTAGTATCATGATTTAGTAAAAAGCAAAATTCTGTATCATTATCAACAACCGAAGCAGAATATATCGCTGCTAGTGTTGCATGTGCTCAAATTTTATGGATGAAACAAACCTTATTTGATTATGGCGTGTCTATCACAAACTCACCTATTATGTGTGATAAAACCAGTGCTATTAACTTATCTAAAAATCTAGTTCATCGTTCATGTACTAAGCATATTGATATTAGACATCATTTTTTACGTGATCATGCTTTAAAAGGTGATATTTCCCTAAATTATATCAACTGAAAATCAAATTGCGGATATTTTTAAAAAATCTCTTAAAGAAGATATTTTCATGAGATTTGTAACGCCCCGATCCGGCGGGTACGGAGACGTTACTGCGACGTATATACACAGGTCAGAAATACCCTCGCGTATATACGCTAAGCATCAGTACAGGCAAGAATCAGAGTACGGAAGCACGTGGTGCATTTACATTCCAACATAAGAGTACAATTACAAAGTTATCACTAGATGTGACAATTATTACAAGAATAATACATCACTTATATGCGCAATTGCGAGAATACAAAGAGATGTACAAGTATGAATAGTACAATTGGAGGCTCAGAGTCATAACAGGAGAACTCTAGAGCGGAACAAGGGACCTGAAAGGATAGGGCTCTGGACGGTCTGCTGGGGATCCACGCTTCAGCTGCGCCACTCTGATCAGCAACTAGGAGAATCCACAAGCTCCAAACTCCAAAAACTGGACATGAGGATCCAGAGGAGTCAGAACTTTCCGGCGAAGTGGTGATGCGAAAGCCAGATAGCGTGCTGAGATAAGCACATGTGTATCGATAAATCCAAGTCATAACTATGCATTGAAAATCATGTTGTGAGCACAAGCATGCAGGAACAAGTAGAGAACCAGTAATTGATATGAAGCAGGGAATACTCATGATATGATAAGATGAGAGCAGGAGATTAGAGGAGTAGAACACAAGTGGAAAGACATGATATGAACATGTATAATATAATAAACATAAAACCAGAAATCCAAGGTAAACCCGATACAAGCAAACATGGCAAAGCATGCAATGGATCCATAGCTGGCATCTTTTTTATTATTACTCGTCCGACCCATATCTAGGTATGTGTCCTGGTGTACATCTCAACACACATACATCCATATATAAGTAAGTCAAGGTTGGTTACTGGAAGCTGATGAAGAACTGATAGCTCATACTTATAGTAGTTCTCGTCCGTCCGAGACACAGCCATTGGGGGCCTTAAATCCCCCTACAACGCATCTTCTGGGGGCCTGAAATTCCCCTAACACGAATCGTCAGCTTTTGTATTCCATTACTATAAGCAAGGCATCATACCGGCATCCATCACTTCCTCCCATTTCCCGTGAAAGTTATCCTTTTTAGGCTTATTAACATAATTATCAGATTACGGGAATGGTAGGATCATAACTGGTCATGACAGGAGTACATATCAAGCATAAACGGGAGTTTATAACAAGAGATCAAGTACTACATCCCGTATTATGATAATCATGGGTAGAGAGGTAATCATAACAGGTATCAGGTTCTAATCATGACAGTGACAAAGTGATCGGGCAGGTGACAGGTACAAGTCATGTCATAACAAGGAACAAGTGTCAAGTAGTAGCATATCAGGTGTTATGTGTTATATGCCTTGGAGGTGATATTAGACAGGTGACAAGCCATGTCATAACAGGAGACAAGTGATAAGAGATAACATAGCAGGAACATGCATCAAGTAGTAACATGTTAAGTGATACATAATGCCAATACAAGTCGACCCGACGAAGCGGAGAAAATCGAATGATGGCGAGGACACTCGCCTAAATACGAAAAATACTGTGAAATCCCCGATCTCCGGAATCCAGGCAACAAACGCGTAAACGCGTTCTAATAAAAAGAGAGGAGAGAATGGAGACGCGGGAGTCGCAGACGCGAGAGTCGCGTCGCGTAGAGGCCACAAAGCAGGGTTCGAGACCCGCGTTTAAGCAAGGACACGAAAAGAACGTAGACGCGGGTATGAGCTCCGCGTCACGTTGATACAAGAACGCGAGGATCGCGTTAAAGAATGCTTGAACGCGGGGTGAGCCGCGTCTAGCAATAGAGTGAAAGAGAGAGAGAGGGAGATAAGAAAGTGAGAGTCCAGGGAAAAAGAGAGAGAAACGCAAGGATGAGGGAGACGCAGGGAAGGGGAAAAATTAGAGAAGAAAAGAAAGGAAAAAGGAAAGGAAGGGAATGAAGGAAAGAAAGAAAAGAAAAGGAAAAAAGAAAGAAGGAAGGGGAGGAAGGAAGCTCGGCCATGGCCTGGCCGGCGTCGCCGGCGGCGGCGACCGGAGGTGGCTGGAGAATGCCGGAAGTGGCCGAAATTGGCCGAAGATGGGCGGCCAAAGCCCCAAGCCCAAGGCAAGAATGGAGTGCAAGTCTAGTTCATTTGGAAAATTTAGAGTCTTGGAAATGGTGTTTCAGAAAGCGACGAGTAGGTCCGTTGGAAAGAGCAGGCCGAGGAGAGGAAGATGGCGTGGTTCGTCGTGGCCAAGTGGAGTATGTGGTGGTGGAGATGGAGGAGAAGGTGGTGGTGGAAATGGGTTTTTGGTGAAAAAAGAAGAGGAAGAAGAAGATGGTGGAGGTGGTGTTGTTGTAGTTGTGGTTGTTGGAATGGAGGAGGAGATGGAGGAGAAAGAGGTGGTGGTGTGGTGGTGGAAATGGAGGGGAGAGTGGAGATGATGGCCGGCCAAGGGAAGCACCATGGCTGCCATTCGTTGGCTGCTGGAAACAAGGAAGAAGAAAGAAAAGGAAAATGATAGAGAAGGAAAGAAAGGGGGTGTTTATATAAGGAGTTATAATATTTTAATATTGCCATTCCCATCCTATTAAATGAAAACTTGCGTTTCATTCAAACAAGATGGCTGCGTCTCAATAGGTGGGATCCGCGTCTAGGCAAGAGGGAGCCAGGCGGAAATAAAAGCCGCGTTTAGGAGTAAAAACGCGAGATTTGCATTTGACAAAAAAGACAAAAATGCAGGATCAGAAGTGATCTTGCAGGACAAGCATTAAATGCAGTATGGAGAGCATCCCTACATTAAATGCGGAATCCAGGTTGGTGAAACTCGCGTCTAGCGAGGAAAAGAAAAAAAGAAAAGTAGAATATCTGGATAAAATTCCGGTATCTGGGAAAACACCGAAAACTTCAGAAAAGTCTAAAAATTAAAGTAGCTTGAAAAGCTTCCCAAAAAATTCTCAAAAATAATAAATATTATATAAAGATTTTGGTGAAATCGGTTTTCAGAAATTCAATCTCATTTTCAAAATAAAAATTCTGAAGTCAACCGTCAATATCGGTCTACACCGGGTTGGCCGGATTTGATAAAATATTTGAAAAAATCTCAGAAAATGCCAGAAAGAAGAAAATATAATTCTAAGAAGTAATATGAAAGAAGAATTCAGAAATTTGATTCCAATTGTAAACTAAATTCTGGGAATCAACTAGTGATACTGGCCAACACCAAATCCAGTGGAATTTCGATAAATTTAGAAAAATCTCAGAAAAAGTATTTAGATAGAAAATGAGATTTAAGAAGTTACAGGAAAGCCATTTTTTAGAATTTTAACTCCGTTTGTAAATTAAAAATCCGAGAATCGAGCAGCGGTATTGGTGGACCCCGGTTTTGAAGATTTACAACTTAATTCAGAAAAATTTCAGAAAATCATGAAAAATCTAGAATATTGGAAAATGATGTTTGAAACTGAAATCGGTCAAATTTGAATATCAGAAAGACTAAATCGAGTAAGAATGAGATCGGGTCCCGGTTCAGACTAGGGCTGAATCCGAGTCCCGAATCCGGATCCAAGTAAAACGATCATATAAATATCTCATAATACAAAATAAATACTGGAAGTAAATCAAATATACGATCAAAAATATGAATACGCAACTAAGTACGTTATTCTGGAGCGGGTGTTACATTCCATCCAACTTACAAAAAATTGCGTCCTCGCAATTTCGATAAGGGTAAAATGAACACAAAGGGGACAAGGACGGAAATTATACCAATTAAGATATGAAGCACTATATGTAGGGCTCTCAAGTTGACTGAACAATAATCAGAATATAGACATCTTCTGCACTTCCGGCTGTATAAATCTTCGAACGATGCCGAATAATACTGACTGACAATACAGCTTTGCAATAGAATTCCCGCTGTACTGCATACTTAATGTCACTCTGAGAATGAGCCAAATACTGAAGATAAAGAAAGCCCTGATAATACTGAACGTAAATAAGAAGACCGATAGTTAAGAATTCCGAAGACCAGGCATCGATCACTCTGAAGAATATAGCCAAGAATAGAGAAATAACCGTAGAAAAACCCGAATGCCGACTTCCGAAAGATTACCCGATCGTGGATCAATCCTGAGAATACCGAGCTTCATAGAGTTGGCCGAAGAGATCATGTCATAGCTTCATTCAGAACCAGCCGCTACCTCTCTAGTCTATCCATATCTTAAGTTGGTATAAAGGCTTCGAAAAATTAAACAGGGGAAAGATGGAAGAAATTAGGAATCAAGGAAGGATTGATCAAGAAAATAAGATAACTCTGTACTTATAGTTGGATTGTATAACCAGGACTCATGCATTCCAGTTGCAAATTTCTTTACCATTAATTTGCCGACTGGTTGTACTGAGGATGTGAGAGCCTAGGCTCTGATACCACCCTGTAACGCCCCGATCCGGCGGTACGGAGACGTTACTGCGACGTATATACACAGGTCAGAAATACCCTCGCGTATATACGCTAAGCATCAGTACAGGCAAAGAATCAGAGTACGGAAGCACGTGGTGCATATACATTCCAACATAAGAGTACAATTACAAAGTTATCACTAGATTGACACATTATTACAAGAATAATACATCACTGATATGCGCAATTGCGAGAATACAAAGAGATGTACAAGTATGAATAGTACAATGGAGGCTCAGAGTCATAACAGGAGAACTCTAGAGCGGAACAAGGGGGCCTGAAAGGATAGGGCTCGGACGGTCTGCTGGGGATCCAAGCTTCAGCTGCGCCACTCTGATCAGCAACTGGGAGAATCCACAAGCTCCAAGCTCTAAAACCTGGACATGAGGATACCAGAGGAGTCAGAACTCCCTGGCGAGTGGTGATGCGAAAGCCAGATGGCGTGCTGAGATAAGCACATGTGTATCGATAAATCCAAGTCATATCTATGCATTGAAAACCGTGTTGTGAGCACAAGCATGCAGGAACAAGTAGAGAAACAGTAATTGATATGAAGCAGGGAATACTCTGATATGATAAGATGAGAGCAGGAGATTAGAGGAGTAGAACACAAGTGAAAAGACATGATATGAACATGTATAGTATAATAATCATAAAACCGAAATCCAAGGTAAAACCGATACAAGCAAACATGGCAAAGCATGCAATGGATCCATAGCTGGCATCTTTTATTATTATTACTCGTCCGACCCATATATCAAGGTATGTGTCCTGGTGTACATCTCAACACACATACATCCATATATAAGTAAGTCAAGGTTGGTTACTGGAAGCTGATGAAGAACTGATAGCTCATACTTATAGTAGTTCCCGTCCGCCCGGGACACAGCCATTGGGGCCTTAAATCCCCCTAACACGCATCTTCTGGGGGCCTGAAATCCCCTAACACGAATCGTCAGCTTTTGTATTCCATTACTATAAGCAAGGCATCATACCGGCATCCATCACTTCCTCCATTCCCCGTGAAAGTTATCCTTTTTATGGCTTATTAAACATAATTATCAGATTACGGGAATGGTAGATCATAACTGGTCATGACAGGAGTACATATCAAGCATAACGGGAGTTCATAACAAGAGATCAAGTACCAATCCCCGTATTATGATAATCATGGGTAGAGAGGTAATCGGAACAGGATCAGGTTCTAATCATGACAGTGACAAGTGATCGGGCAGGTGACAGGTTACAAGTCATGTCATAACAAGGAACAAGTGTCAAGTAGTAGCATATCAGGTGTTATGTGTTATATGCCTTGGAGGTGATATTAGACAGGTGACAAGCCATGTCATAATAGGAGACAAGTGATAAGAGATAACATAGCAGGAACATGCATCAAGTAGTAACATGTTAAGTGATACATAATGCCAATACAAGTCAACCCGACGAAGTGGAGAAAATCGAATGATGGCGAGGACACTCGCCTAAATACGAAAACTACTGTGAAATCCCCGATCTTCGGAATCCAGGCAACAAAACGCGTAAACGCGTTCTAATAAAAAAGAGGGAGAGAGAATGGAGACGCGAGAGTCACATCGCGTAGAGGCCACAAAGCAGGGTTTGAGATCCGCGTTTAAGCAGGACACGAGAAGAACGTAGACGCGGGTATGAGCTCTGCGTCACGTTGATACAAGAACGCGAGAAATCGCGTTAAAGAATTGCTTGAACGCGGGGGTGAGCCGCGTCTAGTAATAGAGTGAAAGAGAGAGAGGGAGATGAGAAAGTGAGAGTCCAGAGAAAAAAGAGAGAGAACGCAAGGATGAGGGAGGACGCAGGGAAGGGGAAAATTAGAGAAGAAAAGAAAGGAAAAAAGGAAAGGAAGGGAATAAAGGAAAGAAAGAAAAGAAAAGGAAAAAAGAAAGAAGGAAGGGGGAGGAAGGAAGCTCGGCCATGGCTTGGCCGCGTCGCCGGCGGCGACCGGAGGTGGCTGGAGACAGCCAGAAGTGGGCGGAATTGGCCGAAGATGGGCGGCCAAGCCCCAAGCCCAAGGCAAGAATGGAGTGCAAGTCTAGTTCATTTGGAAAATTTAGAGTCTTGGAAATGGTGTTTCAGAAAGCGACGAGTAGGTCCGTTGGAAAGAGCAGGCCGAGGAGAGAGAGAGGAAGATGGCGTGGTTCGTCGTGGCCCAGTTGGAGTATGTGGTGGTGGAGATGGAGGAGAAGGTGGTGGTGGAAATGGGTTATTTGGTGGAAAAAGAAGAGGAAGAAGAAGATGGTGGAGGTGGTGTTGTTGTAGTTGTGGTTGTTGGAATGGAGGAGGAGATGGAGGGAAAGAGGTGGTGGTGTTGGTGGTGGAAATGGAGGGAGAGTGGAGAAGATGGCCGGCCAAGGGAAAGCACATGGCTGCCATTCGTTGGCTGCTGGAAACAAGGAAGAAGAAAGAAAAGGAAAATGAAAGAGAAGGAAAGAAAGGGGGTGGTTATATAAGGGAGTTGATAATTTTTAATATTGCCATTCACATCCTATTAAATGAAACTTGTGTTTCATTCAAACAAGATGGGCTGCGTCTCATATAGGTGGGATCGGCGTCTAGGAAAGAGGGAGCCAGACGCGGAAATAAAAGCCGCGTTTAGGAGTAAAAATGCGAGATTGCGTTTGACAGAAAAGACAAAAAAGCATGGATCAGAAGTGATCTTGCAGGACAAGCATTAAATGCAGTATGGAGAGCATCCCTGAATTAAATGCGGAATCCAGGTTGGTAAAAACTCGTGTCTAGCGAGGAGAGAGAAAAAGAGAAAATAGAATATCTGGATAAATTTCGGTATCTGGGAAAACACCGAAAACTTCAGAAAAGTCCAAAAATTAAAGTAGCTTGAAAAGCTTCCAAAAATTCTCAAAAATAATAAATATTATATAAAGATTTTTAGTGAAATCGGTTTTTAGAAATTCAATCCCATTTTCAAAATAAAAAATCCTGAAGTCAACCGTCAATATCGGTCTACACCGGGTTGGCCGGATTTTGATAAAATCTGAAAAATCTTAGAAATGCCAGAAAGGAGAAAATATAATTCTAAGAAGTAATATGAAAGTAGAATCCAGAAATTTGATTCCAATTGTAAACTAAAATTCTGGGAATCAACCAGTGATACTGGCTGACACCAAATCCAGTGGAATTTCGATAAATTTAGAAAAATCTCAGAAAAAGTATTTAGATAGAAAATAAGATTAAGAAGTTACAGGAAAGCCATTTTAGAATTTTAACTCCGTTTGTAAATTAAAAATCGAGAATCGAGCAGCGGTATTGTGGACCCCGGTTTTGAAGATTTACAACTTAATTCAGGAAAATTTTAGAAAATCATGAAAAATCTAGAATATTAGAAAATGATGTTTGAAATGAGATCGATCAAATCTGAATACCAGAAAGACTAAATCGAGTAAGAACCTGAGATCGGGTCCCCGTTCAGACTATGGCTGAATCCGAGTCCACGAATCCAGATCCAAGGTAAAACGATCAAATAAATATCTCATAATACAAAATAAATACTGGAAGTAAATCAAAAATACGCTCAAAAATACGAATACGCAACTAAGTACGTTTTCTGGGAGCGGGTGTTACAAGATTTCGAAGAGATTTGGGTATTTGCAATATTTCTGATCTTTGAATA
>JAVJIF010018858.1:0-91539 GCA_038442645.1 Agave tequilana | reverse complement strand
GACACGCACAATCATGCAAAAAACACACACACACACCTACTACATGCAATTAATGAACCCCCGCTCAAACTACCAAAGAATGCAAAATGGAAGGTAAAATATATTTAGTATATACTCTAAACTGCATCGCTTCCATAAAAATATTATATGTTATTACAAAATAAGAGTATAACATCCACACATACCTATGATGATAACGTCATGAGCATATGTTATTTGGTCTCTTCCCTATTCGAATAATGATACCCCATATTAGAGTTCGGATGAGTTCTACTGGAGTGCGGGCTCCAGTGTGAACTGTCGTGTTGTGAGACGCAGGTGTTTACGGTTAGTCACAATACATTATAACAGTCATTATCATTTATTATGTCAGCGAACACCAGTGCCACCTGTAATAGGCGCATCCATACTAACCCGCTACTACACGTGTCAATCAGGGTCCTAAGTTATTGAAATTAATAGAGAGACATTGTCCATACTTTAGGTGGGTCCTCGTATATACCTGGGACCCTTGCCTCAGTTTCCTGGCGCTGAACCAGGCCGTACCGCTAGGTACTCAGTAACAGTAACAGTAACAATAATCTCACTGTGAAAATAGTGGAACAATAACAGTACAGATGGGATGTCAGTCATCCCCCAGGAACCTTGCAGTGGACCCTTAGTCGGCTGCACAACCTGTATCCTAGGTCAACCCAATACAGACGCTGTCTCCTCCATCATTTCCCTAATCCCGGTGTAAGTTGTTCAAATACTTTATTATTGAATTCAGTAAAAACAATTAATACTCATGTTACTTATAACCTGGGACGATGCGTGACAGTAATGATAACAGTACAGTAACAGTCAATCAGTAATCGTATACACGGTGAACAATATCAGTAACAGTGAACAGTAATAGTAACCGTGTATAAGATGAACATAGGACTGTACAGGGTGTTAAGGTCAAACAATCTTGTCCCAGTAACTTTTCAGTAACATGTATTAATACAGTAACATATCATGCACATCTAGTCTATATACTATTTCATCCATATACTCTAGGATATAACAGTATCATGACCTATAAACTTATAATCTTATAATCTCCCTACAACCACTGCATACATTGATACTAATCCATCGTCAAGGTAATCTAATTCAATAAACCACAAGTCCAATATACTAAGTAATCAGTTCTCTCATTCTATCAATCTACTCTGATCTTCCCAGTCACCAATAAATCAGTCCGATCAATAACTGCTATCAAACTCTGAATATATATTATCACTGATATCATGAAATCACTTTCACAATGACTCTATCTTTATAACTGAATAATTACTCAATCCATATCATCACATATCCTCACTTTTATAAAGATCAATCACAAGATCCATATGCTGAAATAACAGTCCAACTGTATATAAGTCTAAAACACTAGTTCTGACCAATCCAGTCAACACATATTTCTCGACCAAAAGTCAATTCCACTCCAATCGAGACCACTGGTGATCTAAGTCCAATATCCAGTCTTTTTATAAGATATATCCTATTAAAGAGTCCACAGTATCTAATTGAATTTCCATCAAAATCAAAAAAACACTAAATTTTTCTGATAATTATTCACATAAAATATACCAAATCTACACCATGAGCTAAGCTAATCACTAGGTCCAGTCAGTCACAATTTAAGGTTATCACAAAAAAACCTGAATGCAAAACAGTAAACAACCTATACATGAAATGATAGGACGAGAATATCTTAGTGATAAGACAACGAATCCATAAACATATAAATGTCAGTATACAATTGATCTATCATCTGCATCCATCTAAACTCTCACTCGATTTGATAACATAAATCTAGTAATCCCTACTCATCTTTAAAGTTTACTATTCCACTAGTATGATCTGTCCCAACCTCAAGTCAACTTTTTTTTTATCCATTAATAGGTTCAAGTATTAATTACTAAATAAATAACTCAAAAATCCAATAGACACTATATCGAATACATCTCAGTCCCAAACACTACCACTAATAATTAATAATGATAGTAATAGTAATTAAAAATTAATAAGTAATAATGACAATAATAAGTAAAGCCAATGTTAATATCATAATTAATTTGTATATCTAATAATAACTATAAATCAAGTTTATTAACAAATAGTAAGTAAAGCCAGATAAAATATTTAAAGTATTAATACAGTATTACTGACTAGGAGATATTACCCTAGATGATTGGACCATCTGATTACAGAAGCTATCTATAATGACCATAAGCATAAATAAGCTATTTAATAAAGATCAGAATTCATTAACACTCAAAGAGACATGTGACAGAGGATAAAAAATTAGCTGCATCAACACTGGATAAGGTGCATATAGTAAAAACATTTGTCCCTTTATGGTACAGTAAAAAAGACGAGACTATGACTCATTGTGTATCAATCCAGAATCAAGTAAAGTTATAAGTTCTGTAATTAAACTCATGACTCACTGCTTGTATTGCTTGAGAAGTTTCTACTTGAGGCCTTTGTTAAAATTAATAATGTAAATTACTAGCACGACCTTCTTTGCATAAGTGCAAAGAAATGAGAACTGAACATGCAAATATCCTCCTGAAGAAAATGTTGCAGTTGTTTCAAAAATCGAGCATACAAACATGTATCAGGCAGTGCAATTTCTCAATTCCAGAGCCCTAGTTGTTATCCATTAACTACGACAACGTACATCGCAACATTGAAATAAAAGGAAGAAAATTTTTTCTTGAAAGAAAAGGAAAGTCGTGAAATCTAGGAATGGATGGACAAAATAAAAATACGAAGATAGCCAATGCCAATGAGATAAAGCAAGAGACCAAGCACAAAAGATATAGCAGTCTCCTCAAAAAAGGGAAAAACGGTCACTACCTCCAGCCAGGAGTTAACTGTATTTTATGAATGTTGAAGTGAAATAATTACAGTCTTTCAAGAATAAAATAAACTCAAATTTAATGAACTTCGATAGGCTATACATGGAACACAGAGTATTACAAAACAAGAGTATTACATTCTACCTACATAATATGAAAATTTCGTTCTCGAAATTTAAATTCAAGAGGAAGAAAGAAGTTACCTAATCGCCATGAAATAAGTAAGGATAGCGATCGTGAATAATGTCCTCTCGCTCCCACGTCGCTTCTCCCGGAGATCACCTGCCCCAAGACACCAGAACAAGTGAGATGATCTGCTTCTTTAGTTCCTTGGTAGTTGATAGGTAGTAAAAAGTGCATATTTATTAATACATTTACTATCACATTTTCATAGTTATTCATATAATCATGCACTATTAACTAATATTTTATTATTTATTGTGTGCAGGCCTTGAGTAATAAAAATAAACGAATAAAGCCTTAAAAGAAGCCCAAAAGCCCATGTTCAAGCCCAATGCAAAAGTTGCAATTATCAAATGTCAAAATTGCAATTACTAAGAGCAATAGTTGCAAATACTAAAAGAAGAGGGAAGGATAGACTTCTATTCAACCCTAAATGCTTGCAGGATGAGGATAAATATAGTGCAAGGATGAAATTCGTTTTGGAAGAGATTTGGATTTAGGGTAACTTGCTTCCCAAGTTATCCCGAAATCTCAAAATGAAGAGTCAGGATAACAGATCTAGAAGGATAGACCCAGATGGACGGACCAGAGGAGGCTACGCGCGAAAGCGCGTGGCCAGCAGGCACTACTTGGCCGCGGAAACGCGGCCAAAGCCGCGTTTTCGTGGCAATCCTGATGAGTCTGGCGATAAGGTTTTTTCGAGGAGTCGTACCGGGACTCTACTTCTTCCAGCTCCTATAAATACTCCTGCAGAGCAACAGAGAAGGGCGTCCAGCGTAGTACAGAGCAAAATCTAGGTTTTTAGGCTAGTTTGTAGTTTAGGTTTTTATTTTCTTTTGTAATTTTTATTTTTTTTATGTAAGTAAGAGAGAGAGGCCTATGTTGAGAGTGACACCGATGTACCCTCCTCTTTTCTTCCATTGTTTCAAGAAATAAATGTAAACAATTTTTTTTTTGTTCATCGCTTTACTTTCCTTTTCTTTTTCTTTTCGTCTTCTACTTTACGTCTGTTGGTTTTTAATGAGAATGCAAGTGAATTCCGAAGCACAAGTATAACAAAGTCTTTGTGAGTGCCAACGATACTTCATGGAGATGTTCTCCTCCTCAAGATCCGTATCACTTCATTCTTGCCCAGCTTGATGATATAATGCGAACGGGGACTGAGCTCGATCCTATGACTTATGCGTTGAACGCCTCCGAAGTAAGGTAGAACATGCAAGGTTTCCAGGTAATTCATCAACCAAACTAAGGTAAGTATTTCTTTAATTTTCTTTCTTTTCTTTTATTTCTGTAGATTAAATCACCAACACTTCATCTTCCAACTCTTTCTTTCGCAACTCATTATAAATATCGCTCCTATTCCTAACCAGACTTTAACTATTATTTTCTTATTTTCCTTTTAATAACTAAAAGAAGAATTTTTTAGAGAACTTACTAAACAAGCTTCCATCGCTAGTCCCTCTCTGAGGATCACGACCCGCATAGCCATTGCTACAGCGGATAGAATTGAGCACCTTGCACATCTCTAATTCTTAAATCTGATATATTATATTTTGTGTGCAGGAAAATCTCAATCAAAATTTGGCTCCGTTGCCGAGGAGGGACGGTAAGTTATTCTCTAACAAAAAACTAATTATTGATTTATTTATTTGTTTTTTCTGTTTGCAGGTTCGGAGAACAGGAAACCTAACAGCAGCAAAGGACATATAGCAACTCTGTACCTCTGCCCTCGAAGACAGAGCAGCAAAGCCTACTACAGAGCCACGTTTGCACGACAATTGCCGCGTTTCCGCGGCCTGAGTAGTGAACTGCTCACTAAGTTTTCTGCAGGTTGCTGGAAAGTTAAAGTTAGACTTGCTGTTCTGTTAATTTTTCTCTGTGATCACCCTGCACACTGCTAATTAATTAACAGTAACCTATTTGTTGAAAAAAAAATTAGACTCTTGCATATAGGCACGTGTCTATTTAATTTTTTTATTTCTGTTGAAGAGTGCTGGAGACAAGGTACGTTCGCATATAGACTAGGAAGCACCCTTGGCTGATTTACTGCTTTTGAGTGAATATTGGTTTATTGCTTTACACGTGCACTAAATTGACTTAAGGGCTTGTCCTATAAATAAGATAAGGTGGGGATTTCATCACCCTTCCTTGGCCCACGAACAATCTCCTCACTCACTAACCCAAGCCTAAATAAAATCAGTAGACGTTGGCCCTAGGGACATCTCGGATTCAATTAGGAGATTATCCTAAGGGGGAACAGTGTTGGAATTTGACTCCTGCCAAATCAGCGTCTAGGAAGGGGATTGAGGGCCGAAAGCCCGAAGGTTGGTGGTTACTTAATTAAGGAACGTCTTTGACAGAAAACCTCTCACCAATCTTGCCCTGACCTGGCTGATTAACTTGTGATCAAAGTCTACATTATACCTCCCGTGGATAGTCTAACCAGTTAGGAGTCGTCTAGGTCATAGGTCTACCCTAACTTAGGTTAGAATTTTTTTTGTTTGCTTATTTGTTTGTTTCTTTTTCTTTGTTTGTGTTTGTGATATGGCTTATAACAACAATTTTTTTAATTTTAATAATAATCCATATTACACCCAAACGTCTTTTTCGGATATTACTAACCCGGCATATCATAACTTTAACCAACCTAGTGTGCCGGAGTGGTCTTATCCGAATGAATATAACCCACGCCCCCCATCTTATGACCATAATTTCCATAACAATTTCAACTCTTCACAGAGTCCATGGGGATTCACCTCCCCCGAGTCCAATTTTCAACCACTTGTCCTCCTTATCCACCTTGTCCACAATATTTCCATGATTCATACTCAGATCCACCAGTTCATAATAGAAAACCATCTATCTTGGAAATGATGAGTATGCATGATTCCAAGCAACAATCACCATCAATCTTGGACATGATGATGCGTGAGTCCAAGCAACAGTCACAGAATCTGACCGACTCACAACTTCATCTGATTGTCCCAACAACACTTCCTCTTTTCAAGTCCAATCACACCAAAATGATGCACCAATCGACTATGAAAAGATGCTTGAAGCCATGACTCAAGCTAGAATTGCTCGTGATCATGAAATAGATATGATGGTTCAAACTTTACATTCTCACCGTTCGGCCATTTCTGCTAACCATTCTCTTAGAGCCGAAGAGTCACATTGCTTTGAAAACAAGATTCTATTTCAGTACAATCATTTGAACTTGCCCAAACTCCAAATTTTGAAAATGACATTGACAGTTTGGCAAGTTATTCCTTTCCTGAAATTGAACTTGAAAATGAATATGATCATGAACCTCTACTTGGTGATTCAATTCTACTCCTGATTCAATAATGACTCCGTGTCTTCACCTGATTTTACTTTCCCGAGTCAACATTGGATCCTGTGCCAATTCATCATGAAATTGAATCACCCATTTTTGATGATCATATTGAACTTGACCAATTTTATAATTTTGAAAGTCCCATGAATAAATTGGCAAGTTCTCATTTTTATGACATTGAACTCAATGAGAAATGTGACCTAGATTCTCAAATCTGTGATCAAGTTCAAATTCCCGAATCAATATTGACTCCTGTTTTGTTACCCGACTTAGGTAATATTTTAGAGTCAGTTTTGATTCCCACACCTATCATTCCTGAACTTGAATCACCAATATTAAGTCACACTCCATTGTTGGAAAATAAATGTGGACTTGAGTTTCAACTTCTTGACTTGGACACACTTATTGAACCAAGCTCGACTCCTGAACCCTTACTTGATTTAAGTTTCTTTCCTGAGTCGGTATTCGTTCCCATACTTCTGACGTCCAAATCAATCATTCCATCTTTTTGTAAGTTTACCTAGAGGGAGGGTGAATAGGTGATGGCTAATCTAATGATCACTTAATGCCTAATAATGCAGAAGCTAAAACAATTATGACCAAATTAAATCTTTTACACTAAACACCACATATAACACAAGAGTGTTGCTGAATTCCCCGTGAAGGGCTCTGGACAAACTCCTCTAGATTCCCCTTGAATGGGTTGAGGTGCCGCGTTGGCTCTCTTGGTTGAATACAAGTGTTAGCAAACAATCCCAAGCAAGTATATCAATTATGCATACAATATATCAAGCATGTAAAAGATAAACAATAATTGAATGCAAGATATAAACAAGGGGGGAGAGAGAAATGGCAATCGCAAACACAAATGTATGTTTCGAGGTTCGAGCACACTTGCTCTACATCCCCGCCTTCGACACACGAAGGATTTCCACTATGCAAGATCCCAATGGATCTCTCCTCGGTGCCGCAACACCTCAAGCCCTCGGAGTCCCTAGTCCCGTACACACGCAAGCCCCACAAGCTTGCCGAGGCCGCACCTCAAACAAAGAGTTCGCACCCGAACCCTAAACAACCGCGAACACACTTGTCCGCCTCCTCAAAGAACAAATGAAGTCTTTGGTGATCACAACACTTTGATCACCTAAAAACAATCTCACTAAAGCACACCTATAGGATGAATAATCAATGGATAGCTCAAGTGTGGTGTGTGAGAAAACAAGGAAAGAATCTTTGGTGAAAACTCAAGAAATCTCTTTTACACTCTTGATAAACTCTCCTTTTAATTGGAAGTATTGGCTCTAATTTTGTGGAGAAAAACCTCTGGAATGAATGGGAAAAACTGGCTCTAAGAGTCTCCAAAATCTTAAAGAAAACAGCCCCCAAATGACCCTTTATATAGAGTCTGGAAAAATAGCCGTTGGGGCTCTGTCAGGCCTGCCGGTCGACCGGGTCGGTCGGCCGCCAACGGTCAGAAATCCGACCGTTGGAGGCACGGTCGACCGCCCGGGTCGACCGAGCCACTGGAGCAGAGAGTAGAACTCTCTGTCGGTCGACTCGTACGGTCGGCCAAAATTTCCAGAGAGCAGAGCTCTCTGGATCGGTCGACTGGCACGGTCGGCCGTCCTCCAGTGCACAAAGGCGTGCACGTCTGTGCACGTCGGTCGACCGAGCCTGTCGACCGACTTCAGAGTTAGTCGACTATAAAGGTAGCAAGTCGACTATCTGAAGCCTGAAAACAGTTTTCTGGGATTAAAAAGTTAGTCTTTTTGGCTCAAATAAATTCCCATAAAATACATAAAAATCTACAAAAATAGTTTTACCAATATACTTAGATAAACAAACATGCTTGCACAAAATCAAGGCATGTTATAAAAGATTGGACTATTTTTGTAAGTTGGAAATATTTGGCTCATGATGAAAACTGTATTTTCCAAAACATGTTTTTCCAAATTTGTTTTTCCAAAACATTACCAAATACAAAAATAAGATATTTTGAACTTATTAAAGCATAGTGTATATGGATATGATCCACTACACAATTAAGAAGAAATATCTATGTTTTTAGCATTAAGCTCTAAATATGGTTTTGGTTAAAAATATGTTCATAAGAAATACCAAAAACCAAACAAGTATTTTTCCAAAATGAAAGTCTCTTCTAAACTGAAAATTCTTTTATGAAAAGACAATAAAATAAAGAGAGTGTGTGTGATATATACTTGAGCAATCCACCAACTACTCTATCATTCACATTATATCTAAAAATAAAATCTTCTAAAACAAACCTAGACTCAAGTCTTCATCTTCTTGAAGTCTTCACTTGAAGCCTTCTTGACTTGGTCCAAACACCGTGCTAGCTTCAAAACTTGACTTTAAATCCTTTGTTGAAGCTAAGCACCAACTAAGATCTTGATCATAAATCTGTCACTAATTAAACACAAGATCTAAACATAACTTCATGAGTTGATCATCATCAAAACTAGGGTGATGGGCCTTTGGGCCAACAATCTCCCCCTTTTTGATGATGACAAAACTCATGAAGTTATATATGCATGGATTAAAGTAAAGCTTCAAAGAAGCTCCCCCTTAACTCATGCATAACACAAAATAATAAATATATGCAATAAAGCTCATAAACATGTATGCAAATGAATGGAGATAAAACAAAATAAATCTTTTTCTCCTATTTGCAAAACAAAACATATATGCATAAATAACAAGGAAGACAAATACTTCTCCCCCTTAAGCAATGAAAACATGCATATAAACTCAAATACTTCTCCCCCTTTTTGTCACTCATCAACAAAGGGTTCAAAGTAAAATCAAATCAAACAATTTTTTCTCTCCCTTTTTGTCAAAAACAAAGAGATCAAGAAGGGGTAATACAAATCAATCAATAAAGATTTATATGCGATATACATTCATGAAGAGGAAGACGCTAAGTTAGCTTCCCTACGCATATACATTACATGAAAGAGGGATGACAAGCCCTAATTCACATAACGCATATTATGTAATGCATAAGAGGAGATGTGAAGCTCCCCTACACACGTATATCATATAAAGAAGAGTTGTCAAGCTTCTCAATTTATAATATACTCAACATGAATTTATATGTAAGAGAGATGTTAGCTCTCCTTGCATATAGGAAATACAAATAAAAAATTTTGAATTTTTTTTTATCAAAACAAAATTTTGAACTTTCTTAATAAAACACAATTTTTTTTATTAAAAACAAAATTTATATTTCAAGATATATGTATGTTTTGACAACACAATAAGTATACATACATATCTCTTAAACACATTGAGTCCATATAAATAGATTTGCATTAAAAGCAAATGACTCAAGAGGTATACATGTATATCTTAAAGTTTGGCAAAATACACATATACATGAAATGAAAACACATGATCATAAATCAAATCCAAAAAGTGAGAATACAAGTTTAAAAATGTATGCATCATCAAAACCAAGCAATACAAGCACATTTCATGGGTTCAAATAAGCATTCAAGCACAAATATAAATAGATTTATTTGTGGCCCACGATATGTACAAGTATAAATCCTAGTGTTGACAAAAACTAACATATAAACTAATATTCAAATCATGAAGCATCAAATTTTGAGAAAAATAGAATCATGTGTCAATCTCAAAACTATTTGAAGAATAAATAACTAGTATAAATTGTTTTTGAAAAACTAGTTAAAGATCCTTCAAATATATCAAATCTTATGTTTTTATAAACATAACTAGACACACAAAAATTTAAGCACTCATGGTCTATAATGCTCAAAATGATTTTAACAAAAGTGTGAGTGTTAAACGATCATGTAAATAGCATTTTTATGAAAATAGTCATTGAAGCTCAAAAGGATGAATAACATTTTATAAAACATGAAAATTTATTTTTTTTAAAAAAATAATACACTTCTAGGCATATGTATGATTTATTCAATCCTAACAATACACATACATATCCCAAACATAAAAGAGTCTATTAATAATGTTTGCATGAAGGCAAGAGACTCACGGGTATACATGTATATTTATTAGATTTGAATTAAAATACATATACATGAAGTAAAATATGAAAATTGGCAAAACAAGTGTAAATGGGGAAATCATCAAAACTAAGCTATACATGTGCATATGGTGGTACAAATGAACAATGAAGTGCAAACGTATATGAATCAAATGTGGCTCACTACTTGTACATGTATAAATTCAAGTTTTGATAAAAACTACATCTAAACAAGATTTTACCACATGAAGCACAAAAACACATGAAACATAAATATGCTATATGATATTATGAAAATAAAAGCATGTACAAAAAAAATAGGAGTTTAGAAATTGTTACCAATTCCAAAGCTCCAAGCATGGTGGTCTTTCCCACCAAACCTCCTTGATAGCGATGCATCCATATATGTGTCCATCAAGTCCAAGTGCATCCACCATCAAGACACCAAATCTCTCACGTCTTGTGAGAGCCCTCACCTACATCAAAAACAAAAGGTGGGGACTTTGGTACCCATTTTTTCTTGGGTCCACAGGGGTTAGCATTTAATGGAACCCAACAATTTTTCTTAGGAAATTTAAAGCATATATCTTATCATAACAAAATTTTGCTAAATGGCCTTTGCGGCCACAATGTGTACATTTGTACACCTTAAAATACTTATGAGTGTGATTGTGATCGTGACGTGCAACATAAGCATATGCATGATGATGATGTGCATGAGAGGGTGGAGTTTGTTTCTTTGCAAACATGGACTCCAATCTAGAATGGTTGAATACACATGAGCTCAAAGTTGAGCTCAAACTATTAATTTTATTTTTCAAAAGAGTGATCTCACTATCATCAATGGTGGCATGAAGATTATAGTGGGATATGGAATCATTTTTCTTCTTTTTAGAAACTTTAACTTTTTCTTTTTCTTTTTCAAAAATTTTTCTTTTCAAAGAGGTGTTTTCTTTTAAAACAATTTCCTTTTGAGTTTCCACCAAAATAATTTTATCTTTCAAAATCATATTTCCTTCACATAAATCATTCAATTTAGACATCAAGGAAACATTTTCATTTTTCAAAACCTCATTTTCTTTTTCTAAGCATGCAACGTTAGATTTAAATGAATCTTGTTCTATATGTATGCAAGCATTGTTCTTTTTCAAATTTTTATTTTCTTTCTTAATCATGTCATACTTTTCAAGCAATAGATGACAAAAAGTAGATAGCTCATCATATGACATGTCTACATCCTCATCTTCGGATTCGGTAGTTACCTCAAGGTGTTATCCCCTTGGACCATATAGCACTTGTTGGAGGTGTTGCTTCCAACATCCGAATCGCTCCCCGCATGGTATTGATCTTTTTCGTCAAGGGAGATGAGGGTGTTCCAAACTACAAAAGCTGAATCAAAGTTAGAAACCCTAGATAAATAATCATCATTTAGGGTTGACTTTAAAGCATGAAGGGCTTTTGCATTAGCCTCAAAGTACTTACTATTATTAATATAAGCATCATTAGTGGTAGCAAGATAAACATGAATGCCTAAGGCCTTGAGGTACAATGACATCTTAACCTTCCAAATTTGGATGTTAAGAATGTCAAAAGTGGGTGGTGACATGAACTCCATGGTGTGTGTACAAATAAAGTGATTAGCCTAAAAAGAGGATCTTTAACTCTAGGTTGTAAGACCCAAATCAGAGTACCAAGCTCTGATACCAATTGTAAGTTCACCTAGAGGGGGGGTGAATAGGTGATGGCTAATCTAATGGTCACTTAATGCCTAATAATGCGGAAGCTAAAACAATTATGACCAAATTAAATCTTTTACACTAAACACCACGTATAACACAAGAGTGTTGCCGAATTCCCCGTGAAGGGCTCTGGACAAACTCCTCTAGATTCCCCTTGAATGGGTTGAGGTGCCGCGTTGTCTCTCTTGGTTGAATACAAGTGTTAGCAAACAATACCAAGCAAGTAAATCAATTATGCACACAATATATCAAGCATGTAAAAGATAAACAATAATTGAATGCAAGATATAAACAAGGGAGAGAGAGAGAAATGGCAATCGCAAACACAAAGGTATGTTTCGAGGTTCGAGCACACTTTCTCTACATCCCCGCCTTCGACACACGAAGGATTTCCACTATGCAAGATCCCAATGGATCTCTCCTCGGTGTCGCAACACCTAGAAGCCCTCGGAGTCCCTAGTCCCGTACACACGCAAGCCCCACAAGCTTGCCGAGGCCGCACCTCAAATAAAGAGTTTGCACCCGAACCCTAAACAACCGCGAACACACTTGTCCGCCTCCTCAAAGAACAAATGAAGTTTTTGGTGATCACAACACTTTGATCACCTAAAAACATCTCACTACAGCACACCTATAGGATGAATAATCAATGGATAGCTCAAGTGTGGTGTGTGAGAAAACAAGGAAAGAATCTTTGGTGAAAACTCAAGAAAATCTCTTTTACACTCTTGATAAACTCTCCTTTTAATTGGAAGTATTGGCTCTAATTTTGTGGAGAAAAACCTCTGGAATGAATGGAAAAAAAACTGGCTCTAAGAGTCTCCAAAATCTTAAAGAAAACAGCCCCCAAATGACCCTTTATATAGAGTCTGGAAAACTAGCCGTTGGGGCTCTGTCAGGCCTGCCGGTCGACCGGGTCGGTCGACCGCCAACGGTCAGAAATCTGACCGTTGGAGCCACGGTCGACCGCCCGGGTCGACCGAGCCACTGGAGCAGAGAGTAGAACTCTCTGTCGGTCGACCCGTACGGTCGGCCGAAATTTCCAGAGAGCAGAGCTCTCTGGATCGGTCGACCGTCCTCCAGTGCACAAAGGCGTGCACGTCTGTGCACGTCGGTCGATCGAGCCGGTCGACCGACTTCAGAGTTAGTCGACTATAAAGGTAGCAAGTCGACTATCTGAAGCCTGAAAACAGTTTTCTGAGATTAAAAAGTTAGTCTTTTTGGCTCAAATAAATTCCCATAAAATACATAAAAATCTACAAAAATAGTTTTACCAATATACTTAGATAAACAAACATGCTTGCACAAAATCAAGGCATGTTATAAAAATTGGACTACTTTTGTAAGTTGAAAATATTTGGCTCATGATGAAAACTGTATTTTCCAAAACATGTTTTTCCAAATTTGTTTTTCCAAAACTTTACCAAATACAAAAACAAGATATTTTGAACTTATTAAAGCATAGTGTATATGGATATGATCCACTACACAATTAAGAAGAAATATCTATGTTTTTGGCATTAAGCTCTAAATATGGTTTTGATTAAAAAACATGTTCATAAGAAATACCAAAAACCAAACAAGTATTTTTCCAAAATGAAAGTCTTTTCTAAACTGAAAATTCTTTTATGAAAAGAAAATAAAATCAAGAGAGTGTGTGTGATATATACTTGAGCAATCCACCAACTACTCTATCCTTTACATTTTATCTAAAAATAAAATCTTCTAAAACAAACCTAGACTCAAGTCTTCATCTTCTTGAAGTCTTCACTTGAAGCCTTCTTGACTTGGTCCAAACCCGTGCTAGCTCCAAAACTTGACTTTAAATCCTTTGTTGAAGCTAAGCACCAACTAAGATCTTGATCATAAATCTGTCACTAATTAAACACAAGATCTAAACATAACTTCATGAGTTGATCATCATCAAAACTAGGGTGATGGGCCTTTGGGCCAACACTTTTCACACTCCATTTTGGGACAAGGCGGTTGACACAATTGACTCTGAAAATAATTATGAAGTTTGAAAATTTGATGGGGGTGGAATTGTTAAAAAATAATAATACATATATTTAAGTGGGTTATACAAGAGAAATTTCTGGTGGGTTCCTCCGAATTCCACAAAAAGTAGATTGGGCCGCATTCCGTGAACCAATTAGACCACCACCGGAACCACCACCTTGAGGTAATATTTGCCTTCCCTTTCTTCTTTTTCATGCATACATGCATACATTCATACATTGAGGACAATGCATGAGATAAGTGTAGGGGGAGGTTTTACTAACATACTAACATAGGTAGAAACTAACAAAAAATTTTGCTAATAAAAAAAAAATTGCTAAAAAAAAAAAGGACAATATTTTGACTTATCTTTTGAAAGAAATCTAAGTTAGTCTTAAGAATTAGGAATCATGATTAGGATTTCTAAAAACTTGGTCAAAATAAATAAATTGTTGAATTTTTAGGTATAGGAGGAGAAATTGAATAAGTAATTAGTCATAATTTTTACCTTAATGAAATATGCATACCTAATACATTTACATATCTAGGATTCTAAGACAAAGACTCTTGTGCCCTATAACAAATAAAAAAAAAGAGGAAATGCGCTGATTAAGCTGGATACATGTGCCTCAAGAAGCATAAGTATTCACGCCTAAAGGTGATTTTATAATAAAGTCCTTAGTTTTGTGGCCTTGTTCACTCGAATCCTTAAGTCCATGGGGTGTTTTCTCACCTGGTACCCTAAAACTGACCGGTTTGGGAGCCACCGACTTTAAGTTCACTACATGGGTGAATTAGAAAGCCTAAGAAAACTAAGGAATATTATCTATATATGTACTAACACATCTAATAGTCAATTAGTTAGGGATGTGGGCCTCAAGAAGCCTTGATACTTACACGAAAGAAAATTAGATGAGTTATACATGTTTAAAAAAAAAGAAAAAAATATAAAAAAATAATAAAGAGGCATGAGAGTCCAAGTTAAGGAATTCCTAGTAAAAATTCACAAGGATGCATATGACTTAGGGTAACGAAAGAGACTATACAAACATTCAATTTTGACCCTTACCTAAAAAGGAAAACAATTTATTATATAAAGACTAAGTTTAAGAATGAATAAAAATGAGATCCTAAAAACTTATAGATTACTTAGTCTCTTCAAACGTATTTCAAATATTTTCCTTTTTATGGATTTTGTGGGTGTAATCCGCTGAAAACCCTCACGAGACAACACTCGTCCTTTAGGATAACCTAGGGGTTTAACGGCTTGTTGCACGTGCTAAGTGCAACCGTGATGCCTACGAAAGTGAGTTAGGATAGATTAATTTTTCTTTTCTTTTTGATTTTTACTCGAAGATGAGCAAAAAGATAAGTGTGGGGGTGTGATAGGTAGTAAAAGTGTATATTTATTAATACATTTACTATCACATTTTCATATTTATTCATATAATCATGCACTATTAACTAATATTTTATTATTTATTGTATGCAGGCCTTGAGTAATAAAAATAAAGGAATAAAGCCTTAAAAGAAGCCTAAAAGCCCATGTTCAAGCCCAATGCAAAAGTTGCAATTATCAAATGTCAAAATTGCAATTACTAAGGGCAATAGTTGCAAATACTAAAAGAAGAGGGAAGGATAGACTTCTATTCAACCCTAAATGCTTGCAGGATGAGGATAAATAGAGTGCAAGGATGAAATTCATTTTGGAAGAGATTTGGATTTAAGGTAACTTGCTTCCCAAGTTATCCCGAAATCTCAAAATGAAGAGTCAGGATGACAGATCTAGAAGGATAGACCCAGATGGACGGACCAGAGGAGGCCACGCGCGAAAGCGCGTGGCCAGCAGGCACTACTTGGCCGCGGAAATGCGGCCAAAGCCGCGTTTCCGCGCAATCCTGATGAGTCTGGCGATAAGGTTTTTTCGAGGAGTCGTACCGGGACTCTACTTCTTCCAGCTCTTATAAATACCTCTGCAGAGCAACAGAGAAGGGCGTCCAGCGTAGTACAGAGCAAAATCTAGGGTTTTTAGGTTAGTTTGTAGTTTAGGTTTTTATTTTCTTTTTGTAATTTTTATTTTTTTTATGTAGGTAAGAGAGAGAGGCCTATGTTGAGAGTGACACCGATGTACCCTCCTCTTTTCTTCCATTGTTTCAAGCAATAAAGGTAACCAATTTTTTTTTATGTTCATCGCTTTACTTTCCTTTTCTTTTTCTTTTCCTCTTCTACTTTACGTCTGTTGTTTTTAATGAGAATGCAAGTGAATTCCGAAGCACAAGTATAACAAAGTCTTTGTGAGTGCCAACGATACTTCATGGAGATGTTCTCCTCCTCAAGATCCGTATCACTTCATTCTTGCCCAACTTGATGATATAATGCGAACGGGGACTGAGCTCGATCCTATGACTTATGCGTTGAACGCCTCCGAAGCAAGGTGGAACATGCAAGGTTTCCAGGTAATTCATCAACCAAACTAAGGTAAGTATTTCTTTAATTTTCTTTCTTTTCTTTTATTTCTGTAGATTAAATCACCAACACTTCATCTTCCAACTCTTTCTTTCGCAACTCATTGTAAATATCGCTCCTATTCCTAATCAGACTTTAACTATTATTTTCTTATTTTCCTTTTAATAACTAAAAGAAGAATTTTTTAGAGAACTTACTAAACAAGCTTCCATCGCTAGTCCCTCCCTGAGGATCACGACCCACATAGCCATTGCTACAGCGGATAGAATTGAGCACCTTGCACATCTCTAATTCTTAAATCTGATATATTATATTTTGTGTGCAGGAAAATCTCAATCAAAATTTTGGAAGAAAAGAGGAGGGTACATCGGTGTCAGTCAAACTTTTCTTCCATTGTTAATAGAATCAACTCAAGGTTTGTTTTTATTATTTTATTCTTGTTTTATTTTTGTTCTTCTATTCTTGTTTTATTTTTGTTCTTCTATTCTTATTTTATTCTATTTTTGTTTCTCTCTGATGTCTTGCAAACCATGAGATCTGATCGCTTCGAGACTGCTTAGCCGAAGAAGTGCCCTTGATGGCCTATGGTGATGAACAGATCCTATACGCCATGCTTGAATGCCTTCAAAAAAAAGGTAAGTCGTTGCAACGGATCAAAGTAAACAGCGCAGAAGAGGTAGGTATGTGTTTTTAGTTTATAGTTTTCTTTCTTTTATTTCTTTAGTTTAGATAACCAACACCACATCTTTCTAATCTCTTTCACACTTCTTCATTGTAAATACCATTATAAATAACAAAAAAATAAAAAAGAGATAACTTACTAAACAAGCTTCCATCGCTAGTCCCTCCCTGAGGATCACGACCCGCATAGCCATTGCTACAGCGGATAGAATTGAGCACCTTGCACTTCTCTATTTCTAAATCTAAAATTCTATATTTTGTGTTCAGGAAAAACTCAATCAGTAGTCCGGTCCAGAATTGCCATAGGTTTTTCAGTGTAGGATAAATCCGGCCGAAGCTCCAGCTCAGTATGATCCAAAACATGATTGTCATCTCTGACATACCTTCTCAACTGAGAAACATGGAAGACATCATGCACGCCATCTAAAGATGAGGGTAACGCCAGTCTATAAGCCACTTCCCTCAGACGCTCCAGGACCTCAAAAGGTCCAATGAACCTGAGACTCAGCTTCCCCGACTATCGAATCTGATCACTAATCTCGTTGGAGATATCTTCAAAAATACCTTGTCTTCAGCCTCAAACACTAGCGGCCTTCTACTCAAATCGGCCCACTGTTTCTATCTATCCTGAGCTGCCTTGTGACGCTCACGGATGACCTTAACTTTCTCCACCGTCTGAACTATAATCTCAGGCCCCAACAGCCGCCTATCACCAATATCGTCCCAACATAAAGGAGACCTACACTTCCTCCCATACAAGGCTTCAAAAGGCGCCATCTCAATACTAGCCTGATAGCTGTTGTTATAAGCAAACTCCGCCAGTGCAAATGATCCTCCCACGATCCCTTGAAATCTAGCATGCGTGCCCTCAACATGTCTTCGAGAATCTGAATCGCCCGCTCTGATTGTCCATCAGTCTGCGGATGATATGCAGTGCTGAACTTCAAGCGGGTTCCCAAACTTTCTTGAAGACTTCTCCAAAAGTGGGATAGAAATCTAGTGTCTCTGTCAGACACAATGCTGACTGGCACACCATGGAGCCTCACCACCTCCTGCATATACTTCTCTGCTAACAATTCCGTAGACTGCCCCAGTCTGAAAGGAATGAATGTGCTGACTTCGTGAGGCGATCCACTATAACCCATACTGCATTATTCCCCTTCTGGCTGCAAGGTAAGGCAGTGACGAAATCCATAGTGATGTGCTCCCACTTCCATTCCAAAATTGGCAGAGGTTGAAGAAGTCCAGCTGTCCTCTGATGTTCTGCCTTCACCTGCTGGCATACTAGGCACTTTGCCACATACCGAGCAATCTCCCTCTTCATCCCATGCCACCAGAACCGTTGCTTCAGGTCTTGGTACATCTTTGTCCCCCTAGATGTATAGAATAAGCCGAGCTATGGGCTTCAGCCAAACTTCTTGCCTAACCTCTCCGTTTGGTACACAAATTCTGTTACCAAAATGGAGCGTCCCATCTGCATGGATCTGCATATCTGACCTCAACCCGGCTTCCACTTGTTCCCTGAATTCTTACAATTTAAGATCTCCACTTTGACCTTGCCTGATCTTCTCCAATAAGATTGGTTGAATCTGCATGACCATCAATTTACCGTGAGATATTGCCCTTTGAATTACCATCAGGTCCATTCGCCTCATCTCCTCGAATAATTCTTTCTGTTGAGTGATCTGCATTGCCATAGACACTTCCGGTTTCCTGCTCAAGGCGTCTGGTACTACATTGATCTTTCCAGGGTGATATTGTAGATCAATATCGTAATCAGCCATCAGCTCCAACCACCTCCTCTGCCTCATGTTTAGCTCCTTCTGAGTGAAGATGTACTTCAAGCTCTTGTGATCAGTGTAGATTAGCACCTGATCACCCAACAGATAGAGCCTCCAAATTTTCAAGGCGAAAATCATTGCTGCCAACTCCAGATCATGCGTAGGGTAGTTCCTCTCATGGGGCTTGAGTTGTCTGGACGCATATGCTATCACATGCCTATGCTGCATTAGCACACATCCTAATCCTTTCCCTGATGCATCGCTGTAAATGACCATACCACCAGTTCCATCAGGCATCTTCAAAATTGGAGCCGTCATCAACCTCTTCTTCAATTCTTCGAAAGCACTGGCACACTCCGCTGTCCATACATACTTCTTCCCCTTCTGGGTAAGCTTGGTCAGAGGTCCTGCAATTCTTGAGAAGTCTTGCACGAATCTCCGGTAGTATCCAGCTAACCCCAGGAAGCTCCTAATTTCGGTTACTGATTTCGGGATAGGCCAATCCCTCACTGCTTGAACTTTGTTGGGATCCACTGAGATGCCTTCTCCCAAAATAATATGCCCCAAAAATTCCACACTCTTAAGCTAGAACTCACACTTGCTTAGTTTGGTATAGAGCTTCTCCTGCCGAAGGGTCTGCAACACGATTCTCAAGTGCTCAGCATGTTCTTCCTCGTTCTTAGAATAAATTAGAATATCATCAATGAATATTACTACGAACTTATCTAAGAATGGAGAGAACACTCGATTCATCAAATCCATAAAGATTGCTGGAGCATTGGTCACTCCAAATGGCATGACCAAGAACTCGTAATGACCATAACGAGTCCTAAAAGCCGTCTTCGGAATGTCTTCCTCCTTCACCTTCAGTTGATGATATCCAGACCGAAGATCTAACTTCGAGAATACCTTAGCTCCAGTTAGTTGATTAAATAAGTCATCTATCCTAGGCAAAGGATATCTATTCTTAATAGTGACCTTGTTCAACTCCCGATAATCAATGCATATCCTTCTGCTACTATCCTTCTTCTTTACCAACAACACCAGAGCTCCCCAAGGTGAAACACTGGGCCTGATAAGCCTTTATCCAAGTATTCCTGCAGTTGCTTCTTCAATTCGGCTAGCTCCACAGGTGCCATTCGATATGGTGCTTTAGAAATAGGGGCAGTACCTGGGATAACTTCGATAGCGAACTCCAAGTTTCGATCTGGCGGAAGTCCCGGTAGGTCCTTTGGAAACACATCTAAAATTCCTCCACAACTGGTATTGGCTTCTCTTGAGTTTTTGCGATGGCGTAGTCCCCTTGCTACTTCTGTCTGGATGCCTTCGACTCCCCGATGAACTGAAACTCGGACTGATATGGAATCTTGAAGATCACGCTCTTATTCCGGCAATCAATCACCGCATGATACTTACTAAGCCATGTCATGCCTTGGTGATTGGTAGTAAAAAATGCATTTTTATCATCATATTTACCATCACATTTTCATATTTATTCATATAATTCTGCACATTTACTAATATTTTGTTATTTAATGTGTGCAGGCCTTGGGTATTGAATTAAATAAAGAATTAAAGCTTAATGAAGCCCAAAGCCCATATCCAAGCCCAAGTCCAAGCCCAGGTGTAAAAGTGCAATTACAAGAAGTCAAAAGTGCAAATACAAAGTGTAAAAATTGCAAATACTACAAAGAGGGAAAGGATAGAGTTCTATTCAACCCTAAATGCTTGGGGGATGAGGATAAATAAGTGTGCAAGGATGAGATTCGTTTTTGAAGGAATCTGGATAAAGGGTAACTTGATTTCTAAGTTATCTCGAAAATCCAATATGAAAAGTCAGGATGCAGATTCTAGAAAGAAACGCCCAGATGGACGGACCAGAGGAGGCCACGCGCGAAAGTGCGCGGCCAAAGATCAGACTATTGCCGCGGAAACGCGGGCAATCTTGCCTTATCCATCTACCAGTTTTCGTGGAGGAGTTTATCCGGGACTCTATCGCCTTCTGCACCTATAAATACCCCTGCAGGCGCAGCAGAGAGGGCATCCAGAGAAGATTAGGTTTTTCTTTAGCTTTTTCTTAAAATTTTGCACATTATAATTTCGTTTTTAAGGCTTTGTGGAGAAGAAGGAGCTTGTATTTGGAGACGTACTTTCGAATAAAGGTTACTTTCTTTTGCATATTTAATTCTTGTCAATTTTTATTTCTTTTCTATGTGTTTATTTGCTTCGGTTTTCATCTGTGATCTCTTGTTTTCTTTCTTCTTCTTTTCTTCTAATTAAAAAAAAAAGAAAATAAAAAAAATCTAAAAAAATAATTATAAAAAAAATGATGTCTAACTAATTCTTTGTGTGGTTTGCTGATCACTTAAGCAACCCTAGGGCAAGTTAGGATTTGAATCGATTGATGACCATTCTTTAGAAACCCTAGGTTTAATGATTATTGTTCTTGAAGATTAAATTGATAATTAGATTTCTTAATCTAGGTTGCACATTTAAAAGACTTCTCATGACTTCATACTTAAGAACTAGGACAGCCTAAATTTAAGATTAATCTTTTCTTAAGCTGTACTTAGATATTAGGATGAAACATTGTTAGTTTTTAATAATGTAACTTAGTTAGAATCTTGTATCATCTTTTCTTACTTGAATCATTCTTAATAACCTAGGATGAATCACATATATCTCAAGATGAAATTCAACATCCAAGACTTGCATGATGGGTTGTGGTAGTAGATCAGTAAAACCATACTTCTTTATTCATATACACTTCAAATCTAATCCTTTCTCTGTTTTATTCAAAGCATACAGAGGAATCGGCCGAAAAGCTTGCATCACATCCTTCCCTGAGGATCACGACCCGCTTTGGCCCTTGCTACAGCGGATAGCATTGAGACTAAGAACTCTACAACTCATTCTTATTATTTACAAATTCTTAAAATCTCAATCAAAATTTTGGCGCCCTTGCCGGGGAAGGAACGACACGATTTTCTCAAATTAATTATTTTTTATTCTTTCTGTTTGCAGATTTAGAGAACAGGAAAATAAAGCAGCAGCGAGGACATATAGCAACTCTGTGCCTCTGCCCTCGAAGGCAGAGCATCAGAGCCTACTTCAGAGCCGCGGGTCCGCGGCAAAAGCCGCGTTTCCGCGGCCTGAGTAGTTCACTACTCATCTGTTTTTCTGTAGGTTGCTCAAAAAAAAACTGCTTACTGCTGTGATACATTTTCTTTATGATCACTCTGCAACTGCTAATTAATAACATTAACCCATTTGTTGATAAAAAAAAAAGTTTTAGACTCTTGCATTTAGGGCACGTGTCTATTTTAATTTTTTAATTCTGTTGAAGAGTGCTGGCGACAAGGTACGTTTGCATAGCATATAGATTAGGAAACACTCTTGGTTGATTTACTGCTTTCTTGAGTGATTACTTTTCTACAGCTTTACACGTACACAAAAATATCTTAAGGGCATAACCCATAAACAAGATAAGGTGGGGATTTCATCACCCTTCCTTGGCCACAAATCATATCCGTTACACTCACAACCCTAACCTTAAATAAAATTTGACTAGACGTTGGCCCTAGGTTAACTCGGACTCAATAGGAGATTGACCGAAGGAGGAAAATTGTTCGAAATTAACTCTTGTCAAATCGGTGTCTAGGCAGGGGATTGAGGGCCGAAAGCCCGAAGAACGGTGGTTATTTAATTAAGGAACATCTCTGACGGAAAACCTCCCACCGGTCTTGCCACCTACCTGGCCGATTAGCTTGTGGTTAACGTCGACAATAGACCTCCTAAGGATAGTCTAAAGTTAGGAGTCGTCTAGGTCAAGGATAACCCTAGAATAGGATTTTTTTTGTTTGTTTTTCTTTTTTGGTTGATTGGGTGAACTTGTTTGCTAATTGTGCATGTCCGCTTGGTCGAGAGACCCACTTACATCCAGGCTAACTAGAACTAGTTCACCACCCGAGCAAAAGCCCGACTCTCACATGGCACAACCGCCGTCACTCCAAGATAGGATCTATCCTATCAGGACCTCTCTTCCTTCTTGCATCAAGCTTACCGATGAAGGTGTTGACCCATTTGAGCTTAAGCCACAATACATCAACACCCTTCCCAAATTCCATGGACTTGAATCCGAGGATGCATACTTCTTCATAAGGGAATTTGAGGAAGTATGTCTCATGATGAATATTCTTAAGTTAGGAAAAGATGACATCAAACTTAGGTTTGTCCCCTTTGCTTTGAAGGATTTAGCAAAGAAATGGCTCTACAGTCTAGAGGTCGGTTCTATATCTTCTTGGGATAATTTCGTTAAGGCCTTCTTAAAGAAATTTTATCCCGTTCACAAGACTGCACTGATTAGGAAGAATATCCTACAGTTTAAGCAAACAACAAATGAGCCTTTTTGGAAATATTTCGAACGTTTTAAGGACCTCCTTGCCCAATGCCCTCACCATGGGATAGAGAAATGGCGACTTTGCCAAGTTCTATATGATGGATTAGAATATCAAACTAAAACGTTGTTAGAATCTATGTGCCAAGGAGGATTTATGAAAAAGAATGAAAATGAAGGATGGCTGTTGTATGAGGAATTAGCTGAAAATACCATCCAATGGGAACCTACTCCGAAAAATTTAGGACTAATGACCCTACTTCTTCTAAAGGAGGTATCCATTCCATTGAGGCCAACATAGCAACCGATGCTAAGTTAGCTGCTGTTATGCGAAGACTAGAGGCTCTTGAAACTAAAGAGCCAGGCTCTGTGAACCAAGTCAGCCCAACATCTTCGGCGGCTGTACTTATTGTCAAGATATGAACCATGTGTTCGAGGAATGTCCTGTCTTCATCGCGCATCAAAGCTTGCCCGAACATATGAGTGCGGCCTTCACAAGGCCCCCAACAATCCGTATTCGCCCACCTACAATCCCGGTTGGAGAAACCATCCCAATTTTTCATGGGGCCCAAGCAACAATGATCAAATTAGGCCCAAATTCTCCAACAATTTTCAAAATCCGCCATATCAACAAAATTTCCCTAGTCAAAACCCTCCACAATCTTTCCAAAATTCTCAAATGGAAACAAGACTCTCAAATTTGGGAAGAAAGATGGACACTCTAGTTAAAAGCCACGACACACTAGCTCAAGTCTTGACCAAGATAGAGATCCAATTAAATCAGCAAGAAAGACATAGGGGTACCCTACCGAGTCAACCATTGCCAAATCCTAGGAATCCTAGGCCAGCCAATGAGGCTCAAGACCCAAATCAGTGTCACATGGTTCATACACTCAGATCGGGGAAAAAAGTTGATAATCAAGTATCCATGCCACAGGATCCATCTCAGTCATCCATTCCATCAAGCTCCACTCCTTCTCCATCCAGCTCCAATGAAACTGAAGTTGAAAAGTCAGCAGGTCAAGTGTACCAGCCTATAGCTCCATTTCCAAATAGGCTTAGAAGCAACAACAATGCACATATGGAGAAATTATTAGAGGTGTTCAATCAAGTTAGGCTCAACATTTCACTTCTTGATGCAATCCAACAGGTCCCTAGTTATGCCAAATTCCTGAAGGACATGTTCACCAAGAAAAGAAAGACTAATGTGCCTAAGAAGGTTTTTCTAGCCACTAACATTAGTGAGCTATTGTCCAACCAGATCCTTGTCAAGTATAAGGACCCTGGTTGCCTCACCATCTCTTGCACCATAGGTCGAGCCGAAATCAATCGAGCACTCCTCAATTTAGGAGCTAGCATCAATTTGCTCCCTTTCTCCGTATATCAACAACTTGGATTAGGTGAACTCAACCCAACCCAAGTTACTATTCAGTTGGCTGACCGCTCAATCAAAGTTCCTAAAGGAGAGATCAATGACGTCCTCATAAGGGTGGGAGAATTCATTTACCCAGTCGATTTCATTGTCTTAGATACACAACCTGTGTCTAATCCTAGGTCCCAAACTCCCGTCATCTTAGGAAGACCGTTCCTAGCAACCGCAAATGCAATCATAAATTGTAGAAACGGATCCATGAGACTGACTTTTGGGGATATGACCAAGGAAGTCAATGTTTTCAACCTAGGTAAGCATCCCTACGATGTGACCGACCAACCCTTTGAGGTTAACTTCATTGAGAACATGACGAGTGAGCATAATGAGGAGATCATACTAGAGTCAGAGGAAGAGGAAGACTTAGAAGCAAGTGATCTCAGCCTTGATGAGATCGAATGGGAATCAAATCTGAGTTCTATAGAGATGGGAGATTCTAGCTTAACACCTCCGCCCATCGAGCCACCTCCTTCTTTGGAGTTAAAAGCCTTGCCTAAACATCTTAAGTATGCCTACCTAGGTGAACAAGAGACGTTACCGGTCATAGTTGCATCTAATTTGACTAATAGGCAAGAGGAAGACCTACTGGCAACCCTTAGGAGACATAGGGAAGCCATTGGTTGGACTATGGCAGATATCAAGGGACTGAGCCCTACGATAGTCCAGCATCGTATCCATCTAGAGGAAGGGGTTAGACCGAAGAGGGATCCACAGCGTAGGCTAAACCCACTTATGCAGGAGGCTGTACAAGCCGAAATAGTGAAACTGTTAGATAATGGGATCATTTATCCCATTTTCGATAGCGAATGGGTTAGCCCAATGCATGTGGTCCCTAAGAAGTCCAACTTTACTGTGGTAGAAAACGACAAGCATGAGTTAGTGCAAACACGATTGCCTACCAAGGTTAGAGTATGCATAGACTACCGCAAGTTGAACGCAGCCACTAGGAAAGATCATTTTTCCCTCCCATTTATTGACCAAATGCTAGAAAGATTAGCCGGTCATGAGTATTACTGCTTCTTGGACGGTTATTCAGGGTATAACCAAATCCCTATAGCCCCGGAGGACCAAGAAAAGACAACGTTCACGTGCCCATTTGGGACATTTGCCTACCGTCGAATGCCTTTCGGCTTATGCAATGCCCCTGCCACATTCCAACGTTGTATGTTAAGCCTGTTTTCTAATATGGTCGAGCGTTTCTTAGAGATTTTCATGGACGACTTCTCCGTCTATGGGAATTCATTTGACCAGTGTCTCTATCACTTGGAGCTAGTGCTGAATAGGTGCACCGAAAAGAATTTGACCCTCAATTGGGAAAAGTGTCACTTCATGGTGCAGCATGGGATTGTCCTAGGTCATGAGATATCTAGGGAAGGGATTAAGGTAGACAAGGCCAAGGTGGAGATCATAGCCAAACTTCCACTTCCACGATGCGTGAAGGACATTCGGTCTTTCTTAGGACACGCTGGGTTTTATCGTAGGTTCATTAAGGATTTTAGCAAAATTGCTAGACCCCTTACAAACCTTCTAGTTAAAGACGTGCCCTTCATCTTTGATGATAGGTGCAATAGTGCGTGGGAGAAATTGAAAGTGGAACTTATCTCTGCTCCTATCATCTCACCTCCGGACTGGTCCAAACCTTTTGAGATCATGTGCGATGCCTCAGATTTTGTGATAGGCGCTGTCTTAGGACATCGTAAGGATAACAAGAAGCACGTGATCTACTATTCGAGTAGGACGCTCAATGACGCCCAAATGAACTATACTACAACCGAGAAGGAATTCTTGGCAGTAGTGTTCGCTTTGGAGAAATTTCGCCCATGCCTACTTGGGACTAAGACCACAATTTTCACTGACCATTCTGCACTTCGATACCTTATGCTAAAAAAAGATGCGAAGGCCCGACTCATTCGTTGGATCCTTCTCCTTCAAGAATTCGATCTCGAAATTCGAGATAAAAAAGGTGTCGAAAATGTCGTAGCAGACCATCTCTCTCGTGTGCCAAACGCACCTTCTGACGAACTGCCCATCAATGACAATTTCCCCGATGAACAACTTCTAGCTATCTCTAAGGAGCCATGGTTTGCTGACATAGTAAATTACTTAGTCACAAACCAAACACCACCTAATTGGTCAAAACAGGATAGATACCGATTCTAGTCTCAAGTCTGGTATTACATGTGGGAAGATCCTTATCTTTTCAAATATTGTAGCGACCAAATCATTAGGAGATGCGTCCCTGACGAGGAAACTAGAAGCGTTCTAGCTTTCTGTCATGAGTTCGCTTGCGGTGGACACTTTGGTCCCCGCAAAACTGCCGAAAAGATTCTGCAAAGTGGCTTTTATTGGCCAACTGTGTTCAAAGACGCATTCGAGTATTGCAAAACTTGCACAAGATGTCAAATGATAGGAAGAATTTTCAAACGAAATATGATGCCCCTTAATCCAATTCTAGAAGTAGAACTTTTCGATGTCTGGGGGATTGATTTTATGGGACCCTTTCCTAATTCGTTTGGGCACCAATACATCTTGTTGGCCGTAGACTACGTATCAAAATGGGTTGAAGCCATCCCTTGCAAGATAAATGACAACAAAGTTGTTGTCAAATTCTTGAAAGAAAATATTATCTCACACTTTGGAACCCCTCGAGCCATCATTAGTGACAATGGCACACATTTTTGCAATAGAACTTTTGAAGCTCTTATGCGAAAATACGCCATAACTCACAAGTTGTCTACGCCCTACCATCCTCAAACTAGCGATCAGGTAGAAGTTTCTAATAGGCAAGTCAAGCTCATCTTGGAGAAACTGTGAATCAGAATAGGAAGGACTGGTCCACCAAACTGGTGGATGCCCTATGGGCATATAGGACTGCCTTTAAGACGATTCTAGGAATGTCTCCCTACAGACTAGTCTTTGAAAAGGCTTGCCACCTTCCTGTTGAGCTAGAGCACCGGGCCCTATGGGCAATTAAGCAGCTAAATTTCGATCTAGATAAGGCCGGTGAGCTTCGGAAATTGCAAATTTCTGAACTAGAGGAATTAAGGAATGAAGCATACGACAATGCGAAGATTGCGAAGGATAGAGTTAAGGTTTTTCATGACAAGTTCATCACGAGAAAAACGTTTGTCCGAGGACAAAAAGTTTTACTCTATAACTCTAGACTTCATCTCTTTCCTGGCAAATTGAAGTCAAGATGGACAGGGCCCTTCATTGTTAAGACCGTGTTTCCACATGGAGCCATAGAGATCTACGACCCCAAAAATGGCAATGCATTCAAGGTAAATGGTCAACGTCTTAAAATCTTTTTGAGTCAGTACCGGAAGTAAATGCAGCCATGGGTCTTTTTGACCCACTGTATCGGTAACTATATCTTTCTGCCAGTTCATGCATCCATGCATTTCATTCATACATTAGGGACAATGCATGAAACAAGTGTGGGGGAAGGGTATGTAATATATATATAAAAAATTTTAAAAAAATTATAAAAAATAGAAATATTTTTCTTTTTCTCTTTATTTATTCTAAAAAATTTTTTTATAAAAAGGACAATACTTTGACTTATTTTTTGAAAGAAACCTAAGCTAGTTTTAAGAATTAGGAAAATCATGATTAGGATTTCGAAAAACTTGGTCAAAATAAATAAATTGTTTAATTTTTAGGTATAGGAGGAGAAATTGAATAAATAATTAGTCTTGATTTTTACCTTAATGAATGTGCATTCCTAGTGCATATATAGGATTCCAAAACAAAGACCCTTGTGCCTCATAAAAAAAAAATAATAATAGCATATATCACTAATTAAGCTGGATACATGTGCCTCAAGAAGCAATTTTATCATCATATTTACCATCACATTTTCATATTTATTCATATAATTCTGCACATTTACTAATATTTTGTTATTTAATGTGTGCAGGCCTTGAGTATTGAATTAAATAAAGAATTAAAGCTTAATGAAGCCCAAAAGCCCATATCCAAGCCCAAGTCCAAGCCCAGGTGTAAAAGTGCAATTACAAGAAGTCAAAAGTGCAAATACAAAGTGTAAAAATTGCAAATACTACAAAGAGGGAAATGATAGAGTTCTATTCAACCCTAAATGCTTGGGGGATGAGGATAAATAAGTGTGCAAGGATGAGATTCATTTTTGAAGGAATTTCGATAAAGGGTAACTTGATTTCTAAGTTATCTCGAAAATCCAATATGAAGAGTCAGGATGCAGATTCTAGAAAGAAACGCCCAGATGGACGGACCAGAGGAGGCCACGCGCGAAAGTGCGCGGCCAAAGATCAGACTATTGCCGCGGAAACGCGGCCCAAGCCGCGTTTCCGCGGCAATCTTGCCTTATCCATCTACCAGTTTTTGTGGAGGAGTTTATCCGGGACTCTATCGCCTTCTGCACCTATAAATACCCCTGCAGGCGCAGCAGAGAGGGCATCCAGAGAAGATTAGGGTTTTTCTTTAGCTTTTTCTTAAAATTCTGCACATTGTAATTTCGTTTTTAAGGCTTTGTGGAGAAGAAGGATCTTGTATTTGGAGACGTACTTTCGAATAAAGGTTACTTTCTTTTACATATTTAATTCTTGTCAATTTTTATTTCTTTTCTCTGTGTTTATTTGCTTCGGTTTTCATCTGTGATCTCTTGTTTTCTTTCTTCTTCTTTTCTTCTAATTAAAAAAAAAGAAAATAAAAAAAATATAAAAATAATTATAAAAAAAATGATGTCTAACTAATTCTTTGTGTGGTTTGTTGATCACTTAAGCAACCCTAGGGCAAGTTAGGATTTGAATCGATTGATGACCATTCTTTAGAAACTCTAGGTTTAATGATTATTGTTCTTGAAGATTAAATTGATAATTAGATTTCTTAATTTAGGTTGCACATTTAAAAGACTTCTCATGACTTCATACTTAAGAACTAGGACAGCCTAAATTTAAGATTAATCTTTTCTTAAGCTGTACTTAGATGTTAGGATGAAACATTGTTTAGTTTTTAATAATGTAACTTAGTTAGAATCTTGTATCATCTTTTCTTACTTGAATCATTCTTAATAACCTAGGATGAATCACATATATCTCAAGATGAAATTCAACATCCAAGACTTGCATGATGGGTTGTGGTAGTAGATCAGTAAAACCATACTTCTTTATTCATATACACTTCAAATCTAATCCTTTCTCTGTTTTATTCAAAGCATACAGAGGAATCGGCCGAAAAGCTTGCATCGCATCCTTCCCTGAGGATCACGACCCGCTTTGGCCCTTGCTACAGCGGATAGCATTGAGACTAAGAACTCTACAACTCATTCTTATTATTTACAAATTCTTAAAATCTCAATCAAAATTTTGGGGGTGTGATTGGTAGTGAAAAGTGCATTTTTATCATCATACTTACCATCACATTTTCATATTTATTCATATAATTCTGCACATTTACTAATATTTTGTTATTTAATGTGTTCAGGCCTTGAGTATTGAATTAAATAAAGAATTAAAGCTTAATGAAGCCTAAAAGCCCATATCAAGCCCAAGTCCAAGCCCAGGTGTAAAAGTGCAATTACAAGAAGTCAAAAGTCAAATACAAAGTGTAAAAATTGCAAATACTACAAAGAGGGAAAAGATAGAGTTCTATTCAACCCTAAATGCTTGGGGATGAGGATAAATAAGTGTGCAAGGATGAGATTCGTTTTTGAAGGATTTGGATAAAGGGTAACTTGATTTCTAAGTTATCTTGAAAATCCAATATGAAGAGTCAGGATGCAGATTCTAGAAAGAAACGCCCAGATGGACGGACCAGAGGAGGCCACTCGCGAAAGTGCGCGGCCAAAGATCAGACTATTGCCGCGGAAACGCGGCCCAAGCCGCGTTTTCGCGGCAATCTTGCCTTATCCATCTACCAGTTTTCGTGGAGGAGTTTATCCGGGACTCTATCGCCTTCTGCACCTATAAATACCCCTGCAGGCGCAGCAGAGAGGGCATCCAGAGAAGATTAGGGTTTTCTTTAGCTTTTTCTTAAAATTCTGCACATTGTAATTTCATTTTTAAGGCTTTGTGGAGAAGAAGGAGCTTGTATTTGGAGACGTACTTCCGAATAAAGGTTACTTTCTTTTGCATATTTAATTCTTGTCAATTTTTATTTCTTTTCTCTGTGTTTATTTGCTTCAGTTTTCATCTGTGATCTCTTGTTTTCTTTCTTCTTCTTTTCTTCTAATTAAAAAAAAGAAAATAAAAAAATATAAAATAATTATAAAAAAAATGATGTCTAACTAATTCTTTGTGTGGTTTGCTGATCACTTAAGCAACCCTAGGGCAAGTTAGGATTTGAATCGATTGATGACCATTCTTTAGAAACCCTAGGTTTAATGATTATTGTTCTTGAAGATTAAATTGATAATTAGATTTCTTAATCTAGGTTGCACATTTAAAAGACTTCTCATGACTTCATACTTAAGAACTAGGACAGCCTAAATTTAAGATTAATCTTTTCTTAAGCTGTACTTAGATGTTAGGATGAAACATTGTTTAGTTTTTAATAATGTAACTTAGTTAGAATCTTGTATCATCTTTTCTTACTTGAATCATTCTTAATAACCTAGGATGAATCACATATATCTCAAGATGAAATTCAACATCCAAGACTTGCATGATGGGTTGTGGTAGTAGATCAGTAAAACCATACTTCTTTATTCATATACACTTCAAATCTAATCCTTTCTCTGTTTTATTCAAAGCATACAGAGGAATCGGCCGAAAAGCTTGCATCGCATCCTTCCCTGAGGATCACGACCCGCTTTGGCCCTTGCTACAGCGGATAGCATTGAGACTAAGAACTCTACAACTCATTCTTATTATTTATAAATTCTTAAAATCTCAATCACTTGGATCACATCATATCCACCGGTATCTATCATAAACAAATCTGCCCTTAACTGTCTTTCGCAAATCTCCACAGAACAAGACTTACATACCTTACTAGTGGTTATAACCCTGTTCCCGGTACTAATTTCCCACTGGTTATCCATATCATTACAGGGTATAGCATGCATCATAACGAGTCTAATAGATATGTAGCAATGGGAAGCACCAGAATCAAATAATGATACAACTAGAATGGAATGAACCAGAATGCTACCTGCTACAACTTCCTCTGATGCCTCAGCTTGCTCTGCAGTCAGGTTAAAAGCCTGGCCTCTTTCACGTCTGGTTCCTGCCCTCCTCTGAGCCTGTTTGAACACCTGTCGCTGTGAAGGAAGTGGAGCTCCTCTACTTGCGGGCACAGGGTTCCTCCTAACTACTTCTGATGTTGGAGGGGCAGGCATGATGCTCCTCGGCCTCTTGGAAGGACAGTTGGCTAGTTTGTTGATTGAGATTTTCCTACACACAAAAATAAAGAATTTTAGATTTAGAACAAGATGTGCAAGGTGCTCAATTCTAATCGCGGTAGCAATGGCTATGCGGGCGTGATCCTCAGGGAGGGACTAGCGATGGAAGCGTTTAAGTAAGTTATCTCTTTTTTATTTAGTTTGTTAGTTACAATGGTATTTACAATGAGAAGTATGGTATTTACAATGAGTTGGGAAGAAAAGAATGAGTTGGAGTTGGTGATCTAAACTAAAATTACAAAGAAATAAAACTCTAACACATACATACCTCTTTTGCCCTGCTTACCTTTAATCCATGTACGACGACTTACCTTGTCTTTGAAGGCGTTCAAGTATGGCATATAGGATCTTCCACCTTCGCGATCTACACTACAAAAAGAAAAGACTAGCAAGAGAAGGCTTGTTCATCTCCATAGGCCATCAAGGGCACTTCGTCGGCTAGGCAGTCTCGAAGCAATCGGATCTCATAGTTTACAAAACATCAGAGAGAAACAATGACATAGAACAAGAATAGAAAAACAAAGATAAAGCAAGAATAGATAAACAATGAAACAAGAATAAAAACAAACCAACCTTGAGTAGATTTTATTAACAATGGGGGAAAAGTAAGACTTATCACCTCAGTACAAGTATGAACTTCTTCCTCCATGAAAGCATCCTCCACTCTCAGTTACAAAAATTACAAAAGAAAATGAAAATAAAACCTAACCTACAACTAGAAGAAAGCCTAAAACCCTAGCTTTTAGCTCTGTATTTTCTGTACTTTTTTCTGTTGCTCTGCAGGGGTATTTATAGGAGCTGGAAGATGTAGAGTCCCGGTACGACTCTCCCAAAAAATCTTATCTCCAGACTTGTGGCACTTATTCATAGAAGTTCAAATCTGTCCTGCAACTTATTATCATCTTGATCGCCGAAATTTGCTTATCTTCTGACTGAATTGGAAAGTTTGATCAACATAAGAGTTGTAGGTCTTCAAGTCTTCTTTCTGAAGCATCTTGAATCATCAGATTTGAATATCTGTAGCAAAAGTTATGATCTGAATACTAAAATGTGTACAGTCTGAATCCGAATTTTTTTGAATTTTTATCTTTGCACTCTTCTCCTTTTATCCTCATCCTGCAAGTATTTAGGGTTGAATAGAAGTCTATCCTTCCTTCTTCTTTTAGTATTTGCAACTATTGCCCTTAGTAATTGCAATTTTTGTACTTGGGCTTGGACATAGGCTTTGGGCTTCTTTTAAGGCTTTATTCCTTTATTTTTATTACTCAAGGCCTGCACACAATAAATAATAAAATATTAGTAATAGTGCATGATTATATGAATAAATATGAAAATGTGATAGTAAATGTGATGATAAATATGCACTTTTTACTACCTATCACACCCCCACACTTATCTTTTTGCTCGTCCTCGAGTAAAAATCAAAAAGAAAAAGAAAAAATAAACTAGCTAACTCACTTTCGTAGGAATCACGATTGCACTTAGCACGTGCAACAAGCCGTTAAACCCCTAGGTTACCCTAAAGGACGAGTGTTGTCTCGTGAGGGTTTTCAGCGTATTACACCCACAAAATCCATAAAAAGGAAAATATTTGAAATACGTTTGAAGAGACTAAGTAATCTATAAGTTTTTAGGATCCTCATTTTTATTCATTCTTTAAACTTTAGTCTTTATACAGTAAATTGTTTTCCATTTTAGGTAAGATTTAAAATTGAATTTCTAAAATAGTCTTTTCGTTACCAAAAATCATATGCATCCTTATGAATTTATATTAGGAATTCCTTAACTTGGACTGTCATGCCTCTTTATTATTTATTTATTTATATATACTTTTTTTTTTGATATGTATAACTCATCTAATTTTCTTTCGTGTAAGTATTAAGGCTTCTTGAGGCCCTCATACCTAACTAATTGACTATTAGATGTGTTAGTACATATATAAGTAATTTTTTCTTAATTTCCTTAGGCTTTCTAATCCACCCATGTAACGAACTTAAAGTCGATGACTCCCAAACCGGTTGGCTTTAGGGCACCAGGTGAGAAAACGCCCCGTGGACTCAAATTCGAGTGAACTAGGCCCCAAAACTAAGGACTTTATTTTATTTACTCACCTTTAGGCATGAATACTTATGCTTCTTGAGGCACATGTATCCAGCTTAATTAGTGATTTTTTTTTTTTATATATGAGGCACAAAAGTCTTCGTCTTAGAATCCTAGATATGCATTAGGTATGCAAATTTCATTAAGGTAAAAATCAAGACTAATTAATTATTCAATTTCTCCTCCTATACCTAAAATTTAAACAATTTATTTATTTCAACCAAGTTTTTAGAAATCCTAATCATGATTTTCCTAATCCTTAAAACTAACTTAGATTTCTTTCAAAAGATAAGTCAAAATATTGTCCTTTTTATAATTATTATTATTATTATTTTTTAGAAATTTTTTTATTAGCAAATTTTTGTTAGTTTCTAACTATGTTAGTATGTTAGTAAAGCCCACCCCCACACTTATCTCATGCTTTATCCTCAATGTATGAATGAATGCATATATGCATGAAAAAGAACAAGGGAAGGCAGAAGTTACCTTAAGGTGGTGGTTCCGGTGGTGGTCTAATTGGGCCAAGCGTTGCTACCCAATCAAGATAACATAATATTTGGTGAAACCCACCAGAAATTTTTTTTATATAACCCACTAAAATGTATGTATAATTTTTTTTAAAATTTCCACCCCATCAAATTTCCAAATTTCATAATAAATTTCAGAGTCAATTGTGTCAACCTCCTTGTCCCAAAATGGAGTGTGAAAAGATGGAATGATTGACTTGGACGTCGTAAGTACGGGAACGAATACCGACTCAGGAAAGAAACTTAAATCAAGTAATGGTTTAGGAGTCGGGCTAGTTTAGGAAGTGGGTCCAAATCAATAAGTTGAAACTCAAGTCCACAATCATCTTCCCACAATGGAATGTGACTCAATATTGGTGATTCAAGTTCAGGAATGATAGGTGTGGGAACCAAAACTGACTCTAAAATATTACCTAAGTCGGGTAACAAAACAGGAGTCAACAATGATTCGGGAATTTGAACTTGATCACAGATTTGAGAATCTAGGTCACATATCTCATTCAGCTCAATATCATAAAAATGAGAACTTGCCAATTATCCATGGGACTTTCAAAATTGCACAATTGGTCAAGTTCAATATGATCATCAAAAATGGGTGATTCAAATTCATGATGAATTGGCACAGGATCCAATATTGACTCAGGAAAAGTAAAATCAGGTGGAGACACCAGAGTTATTATTGAGTCAGTAAATAACATTGAATCACCGGGTGGAAGATCATGATCATATTCATGCTCAAGTTCTATTCCAGGAAAGGAAAAACTTGCCAAGTTATCAAAATTTGAAGTTTCGGCAAGTTCACATGATGGCACTGAATTAGAATCTTGTTGTCCAAAGCAACTTGGTTCGTCGGCTCTAAGAGAGTGGTCAGCGATATCAGAAATGGCCGAACGGTGAGAACGTAAAGATTGAACCATCATATATATATCATGATCACGGGCTAATCTAGCCTGAGTCATGGCTGCAAGCATCCTTTCATAGTTGATAGGTGCATCATGTTGTGATTGGACTTGAAAGGATGAAGTGTAATCGTGATGAAGTTGTGAGTCGGTGGACTCACGCATAATCATGTCTGCGATTGATGGTAATTGTTGCTTGGACTCATGCATACTCATCATTTCCTGGATAGATGGTAGTCTATTCTGACTGGGTGGATCTGAGTATGAATTTTGGGAATATTGTGGACAAGGTGGAGACGGAGGACAAGTCGGTTGAAAATTGGACTCGGGGGAATCGAAACCCCATGAACTCTGTGAAAAGTTGAAAGTATGAAAATTATGGTCATAAGATGGGGGGTATGGGTTATATTCATTCGGATAAGACCATTCCGGCACACTAGGTTGGTCAAAGTTGTGATATGCCGGATTGGTAATATCTGAAAAATAGTTAGGTGTGTAATATGGATTAAAATTGGAAAAATTATTATTATATGCCATATCACACCAACACAACAAAGAAAAAGAAAACAAACAAACAAACAAAAAAGAAAAAATTCTAACCTAAGTTAGGGTAGACCTATGACCTAGACGACTCCTAACTGGTTAGACTGTCCACGGGAGGTAAGGTGCAGACTTTGACCACAAGTTAATCAGCCAGGTCAGGGCAAGAGTGGTGGGAGGTTTTCCGTCAAAGACGTTCCTTTCAATCCCCTTCCTAGACACTGATTTGGCAGGAGTCAACTTCCAGCACTGTTCCCCCTTAGGATAATCTCCTAATTGAGTCCGAGATGTCCCTAGGGCCAATGTCTACTAATTTTAAGTTAGGCTTGGGTTAGTGAGTGCTTGGGATATAATTTTTGGGCTAAGGAAGGGTGATGAAATCCCCACCTTATCTTGTTATGGGTTAGTGCCCTTAAGATAAGTTTGTGCAAGTGCACAAGATATGTAAATAAGATTCACTCAAAGCAATGAAAATCAACCAAGAGATGAGTCCTATTCTACATGCAATGCGAACGTACCTTGCTCCAGCACTCTTCAACAGTAAAAATAAATGAATTGAAAAGACAAGTGCCTAAAATGCAAAGGTCTAATCAATTTTTTATCTTTTTCAACAAGTATTTTACTGTTGATTAATTAGCAGTATACAGGTTTATCACAGAACAAATATAACAGAGCTGACAAATAAAATTTCAGATTGCAGCAACCTGCAGAAAATTTAGTAAGTAGTTCTCTACTACTGCCGCGGATCCGCGGCTATTGCCGCGTTTGCGCGGCAAGGTAGTAGGCTCTGCTGCTCTGCCTTCGAGGGCAGAGGCACATAGTTGCTATATGTCCTTGCTGCTGTTTCTTGTTCTCCAAACCTGCAAACAGAAAGAATAAAAGAATTAGTTAATAATTTTTTTTTAGAGAAAAACTTACCGTCCCTCCCCGGCAACGGCGCCAAAATTTTGATTGAGATTTTCCTGCACACAAAAATAAAGAATTTTAGATTTAGAACAAGATGTGCAAGGTGCTCAATTCTAATCGCGGTAGCAATGGCTATGGGGTCGTGATCCTCAGGGAGGGACTAGCGATGGAAGCGTTTAAGTAAGTTATCTCTTTTTTATTTAGTTTGTTAGTTACAATGGTATTTACAATGAGAAGTATGGTATTTATAATGAGTTGGGAAGAAAAGAATGAGTTGGAGTTGGTGATCTAAACTAAAATTACAAAGAAATAAAACTCTAACACATACATACCTCTTCTGCCCTGCTTACCTTTGATCCATGTACGACGACTTACCTTGTCCTTGAAGGCGTTCAAGTATGGCGTATAGGATCTTCCACCTTCGCGATCTACATTACAAAAAGAAAAGACTAGCAAGAGAACGCTTGTTCATCTCCATAGGCCATCAAGGGCACTTCGTCGGCTAGGCAGTCTCGAAGCAATCGGATCTCATGGTTTACAAAACATCAGAGAGAAACAATGACATAGAATAAGAATAGAAAAACAAAGATAAAGCAAGAATAGATAAACAATGAAACAAGAATAAAAACAAACCAACCTTGAGTAGATTTTATTAACAATGGGGAAAAGTAAGACTTACACCGATGTCACCTCAGTACAAGTATGAACTTCTTCCTCCATGAAAGCATCCTCCACTCTCAGTTACAAAAATTACAAAAGAAAACGAAAATAAAACCTAACCTACAACTAGAAGAAAGCCTAAAAACCCTAGCTTTTAGCTCTGTATTTTCTGTACTTTTTTCTGTTGCTCTGCAGGGGTATTTATAGGAGCTGGAAGATGTAGAGTCCCGGTACGACTCTCCCAAAAAATCTTATCTCCAGACTTGTGGCACTTATCCATAGAAGTTCAAATCTGTCCTGCAACTTATTATCATATTGATCACCAAATTGGCTTATCTGCTGACTGAATTGGAAAGTTTGATCAACATAAGAGTTGTAGGTCTTCAAGTCTTCTTTCTGGAGCATCTTGAATCATCGGATTTGAATATCTGTAGCAAAAATTATGATCTGAATACTAAAACATGTACAGTCTGAATCCGAATTTTTTTGAATTTTTATCTTTGCACTCTTTTCCTTTTATCTTCATCCTGCAAGTATTTAGGGTTGAATAGAAGTCTATCCTTCCCTCTTCTTTTAGTATTTGCAACTATTGCCCTTAGTAATTGCAATTTTTGCACTTGGGCTTGGACATGGGCTTTTGGGCTTCTTTTAAGGCTTTATTCCTTTATTTTTATTACTCAAGGCCTGCACACAATAAATAATAAAATATTAGTAATAGTGCATGATTATATGAATAAATATGAAAATGTGATAGTAAATGTGATGATAAATATGCACTTTTTACTACCTATCATTTGTGCTCTCTGGATCCACAAGCGAGGCATTGACCATTTGCCCACTGCAATTCCACCGTAGGTGTCCCGGTCTCTGGCAGAAGTCGCAGACCGTCAAGGGCGGGGAAGTAGTGATCGGACGCCTGCCCAGTAGGGCATCGCTGGGCTTGGATGGAGGTAACTTAGTAACTTGCTCGAAAGGTCACTTTAATGGCCTCATCTGCAATCTGCTCCTGCTCTCCTTTTCCATCACTTGTTCCAGACCACGAGCAGCACTGAGGATCTGAGAGTAAGTTTTCAATTGCTGTGTGACCAAATTTTTTTGAATGTCCAGCCTTAATCTTTGCTGGAATCGGTTTGCCCGGTCTTCTTCCTCTGCTACCATATATGGAGCGAACCGGCTTAGCCTCAGGAGCTCTGCTGCATACTCATCCACCGTCCGACTCCCTTGTCGTAAGTTGATGAATTGCTGCTCCGTCTCCCTTCTAGAAGTCTTGGGGAAGAACCGCTTATAGAAGCTCTCTGAGAACCTCTCCCATGTGACCGGCTTCTCCAATCGTTCCTCCTCAATGAGCCACCATGTTCGAGCCAAATCAGTCATTTGGACCTTGACTACCTCCACTTGATCTTCCGCCGGAACACGAGCTACATTCAAGAGATTGGTCATATCAACCAGCCATTGCTATGCTTCCAAAGGCTTTTCTGTACGGTAAAAGTGGATGGCTGTAACCTCCTGAAGTCTGAAATATTCTCGGGTTTTGGTCCCCGAGGAGTCATAGACCTCTCCATGGCCTCCGTGGCTGTCTGTTGTGCTGCAACCAACCCATCTCGAAGAAGTGCTGTCTGCTGCTACTGTGATTCTACCAGGCCCCGGAGTACCCCCACCAAATCAGTGGCATCATCACGAGCTGCGATGCGAGCGGAGGGAAGTCATTGAGCTATAACTCTTAGAATAAAATAAAAATATTAATTAAAAATATGGTAGACATACTTGTACTTGTAGCTGGATTACTAAACCTTGTACTGTTGGTAAGAGCATGTCCATTTAGAATATTATATATCTTAACAACCTGGCTCTGATACCAAAAAAACCCTGTCACGCCCCATAATCATAATACTCATAAAAAGGGTACGAGACGAGAGCCGGCGACGTATTTTCAAAATAAATACGTTAAGCCTCAGTACATTGATTCAAATTAAAACAAGGTTTATCCATTATTCCAGCTAGAAGAAATCAAATACATAATGTCACCAAAGGTTTTACTTATTACAACATAATGAAATCATAGAAAACACGACAATAAAAGTCTCTCACATATGAAGACAGAAAAGATCTGTCTAGTGAAGATCAGCAAGGTGCTCGAAGTACTCCTATTCCTGCAGAGTCTCCGGATCAGAACTTGAGCAAGCAAACTCAGGGTCGTCAATAGCGACCTAAGTGAGTGATAAAAAGAGGGGATATAAAGATAACATGTAAAATCTAGCAACACATGTATAATCAAGTATAGTTATCATACTTTTGTCTAGCATATGTGAGTCATGATAAAACACAGCGATATACTTTATATAACCATTTATTAGTACAATCTATCCTATGTAAAGTCATGTGTCAAGATGTCCTGTGTATGTCTATTCTTATTGTCTCGTTATTTGAAATAGATAGTTCGAGATGGGTATCTGTGTTTTAGGTGGGTCCCGTACATACCCGGGACCACGGCCTTAGCTTCCTGGCGCTGAACCAGGCCGTACCGCTAGGTACTCAGTAACAGTAAAACTGTAGACAGTAGACAGTGAACAGATGAGATGCCTGTCATCCCCCGGGAACCCTGCAGTGGAACCCTCTTTCAGCTGCTCAACCTGTATCCTAGGTCCACCTAAAATACTGATACCGTCTCCTTTATCAATTTCCCCACCCGGTATAAGTTATCTAATAATCATGTTATATAAATCACTGGGCATAATAGTAACAGTTGTAGTGACAGTGTAATAGTAGAACAGTATGTATTTTCCAGTGGCTTCATAACATAATCCATCTCATCATTTACAATTTTAAACAATTTTCAGATTTTTTAGAAAACCCAACAATCACTTTAGTAACTTACCATTTAATATTAGAAATAAACAAACATTTCATAATAAATGAAAAATAATAATACTTATAAAGTGAGTAAAAGAACACTCACCAGGGCTATCACGCGTCCAAGCACTAATCGAAGAAATCTACATTAATATATATTTGAATTAGAATTTATCGAACTTTTCACATATCGACTTTTATTTGAAATAATCTATTTATCAGTATTTTAAATCAAATATGGACAATCCAGATCTTTAAATAAGGTTGCATAATGAAGATAAAGTTTATGGGATTTTTCAGATTTTATTTACTGATTTTTATGTGGTTTAAATGGTTTAAAACATGTAATTTTCTTAACGGGTCTGAAAATTAGAATAGCGGGTTTTAACTTTGAATGTAGTGGTTCAGTCCCATATGAGCTACAATTAATTCCAAACTTTTTCTGTAGATGGTAGGAGTTATCTAGATATTTATCCCTATTTTTGTTTATTTTTTTAAATTTTTATCTAGCTAAAAAATTTGTTTTTCAAAACTTAACGGGTCTGTTTTTTGTAATTGGGTCGGATTAAATGAATTAGAAGCCAAATCTGTGGGCTCACTGCAATTTGAGCTTCTAAAACTGGGCTTTAGCATTAATTTACGTTTATTTCTTTTTTTTTTCCTTTCTTTCTTTCTGTTTTCTGGCCTGGCCCGTTGGCCAGGCCCAGTTTCTGTTTTTTTTTCTTTTTCTTTTTCTTTTCCTGGGCTTGGGCCAGTTGCGGCCTAGCTCTGTTTCTTTCTTTCTCTCTCTTTTTTTTATTTCTGGAACTGAGACCAGGCCCTTTCTTATTCTTTGTTTTTTTTTCCTTCTGGACCTGAGCCTGGCCCATGGAGCCAGGCCCAGGGCTTTGTGTTTTTTTTCTTTTTCTTGTACTTGGCCCAGTGGCTGCCCAGGCCACTGGGCCTGGGCAACCCGGGTGCGGGTCTGCACCCGGTCGGGTGTAGACCTGGCTGCATAAACCCGGCTGGGTCTGTGCAGCCGCACTGCTCTCGGCCTTTGGCCGAGAGCAGTTGCTCCCTTTTATTTATTTTTTTATTTATATTTTTTTATTAATACAACATCTTACATACCTACCTATATATATATTCCAATCTTTTCTAATTTTCTCCATAAATAATACCTTGATACATTACCATACATATTTAATTTAGATTGTTAGGGTTAAGTTCTAAATTTCTTTGTGGAAGGAAAATTATGTATTTGGTTATTTATTTAATATGCAATTTATTTAATCCAACTCATTTCTTTTTCTTTTTCTTTTTTTTATATTCCAGAATTTCCTTAAAGTTTTCTATAATCTAATTGGGGTAATAAATCATTACTTGTTTAAGCCTCTCGATCTGAATTATCATATATCAATGCATACCAATCCCACGCACGAAAAGGATCTAAAAATATATGCCCATAACCATTCACATCGCTAAGTATTCTAGCAAAATCTTTTTCAGCGAAAATAGACGGTGCCATGATGAACAATAAGAAGCAATGAAAAGGGATACGCAACCTCTCCCGGACTACGTGGGGGTAAAACTCAAACGAGATTGCAGAGAGCAATCTGTTGTGGCAGCAGATGAACAGGTTGTAGATCTGGAGCTTTCAGACGGCCGGACAGCATGGAAATTTGGCGGCGGCCCGGCTTCTTCAGTATGGCCGCGGAAGCGCGACATGTGCCGTGGAAACGCGGCCAGGTAGTGGAGAGAGGAACGCAGAAAAATTCGGAGGGCGACTAGGATGTTTGTGTTTCAGATCTGAGATTGGAGGTAGGGTTTGGAGGAGAACACGGGAGGAGAGATATTTATAGGAAGCTGAGAAGGATAAAATCCCCAAATTGCCCAAAGGGAAACTAGAAATTTACAACCCTAGGTTATTTAGAAAGAAAAGAGAGTGGAGGGAAAGATGAAAACCCTAGGTGATATTTAGCACCTAAGTCCCACTTATTTATTCCTTTTATTATTTTTTTATTCTTTTTTATTTAAAAAGGAAGTCCCAAAATGATTTACAGGAGACATCGAGAATGGTGTGGAATTACGTGGTCACGTATAGACTGGGTCACAAAGACCCAGTTCAATAACATTGTGTGACTCAGACTCCGTGGTGAAAAATGGCTTCAAGCGTTGGCCATTCACTTTGAAAGTGTTGCCATCTTTGGGATCGAAAATTTCAATGGCACCATGAGGAGAGACGTTCTGGACGATGTAGGGGCCTGACCACCTGGTTTTCAGTTTACCAGGAAAAAGGTGGAGTCTCGTGTTGTATAACAGAACTTTTTGTCCCGAGACAAAATTTTTCCTATGAATTGACTTATCATGGAAAATCTTAGTTCTGTGCTTAGATATTCGAGCGTTATCGTATACATCATTTCGTAGTTCGTCTAACTCGGATATCTGCAGCTTTCTCAAAGCATCGGCTTTGTCTAAGTCCAAATTCAGTTATTTTAGTGCCCATATAGCACGGTGCTCTAACTCTACAGGCAGATGGCAGGCTTTTCCAAATACAACTCGATATGGAGACATACCAATGACAGTCTTGTAGGCGGTCCGATATGCCCAAAGGGCATCAATCAATTTGATGGACCAATTCTTACGATTTTGTCCAACAGTTTTCTCTAATATTAGTTTAATTTGTCTGTTGGTGACCTCCACTTGCCCGTTCGTCTGAGGATGATAATCTGTGGATAATTTATGAGAGATGAGTACTTTCGCATTAGAACTTCAAAAGCCCGGTTGCAGAAATGACTCCCGTTGTCACTAATTATCGCACGTGGGGCTCCGAAGCGAGAAATGATGTTTTCCCGTAAGAACTTGATGACAACTTGGTATCATTTGTCCTAGTAGGAATAGCTTTAGCCCACTTAGAAACGTAGTCTACGGCCACCAAAATGTATTGGTTGCCATAGGACAGAGGAAATGGTCCCTGAAATCGATGCCCCACAAATCGAAAATTTCTACCTCAAGGTGTAAGGGGCATCATGTCTTTATGTGTGATCCGACCCGTCATTTGACATCTGGTACATAGCTTGCAGAAAGTATAAGCGTCTTTAAAGAGAGTGGGCCAATAGAACCTACTCTGAAGGACTTTCTCAGCAGTCTTACGTGGACCAAAGTGTCCACCACAAGCGAGCTCGTGACAAAATTTCAATACGCTATGATGTTCGTTCTCAGAAAGACACCTTCTAATTATCTGATCAGGACAATATTTGAATAATACGATTCATCCCAAAAGAAAAAATCGCACTTGTTTCATAAAGCAATACTTGTCCTGACTAGACCAATTTGAAGGTATTTGTCCGGTTGCAAGGTAGTTTGCTATATCAGCATACCAGGGCTCTTTACACATCCTAAAGATGTGTTCATCAGGAAAGTCTTCATTGATAGGTAAAGTCTCAATTGGTGCATTAGGAATTCTCAAAAGGTGATCTGCCACCACATTTTCAACGCCCTTTTTATCCTTAATTTTCAAATCAAACTCTTGCAAAAGAAGTATCCATCGAATCAGTCTGGCCTTTGCATCCTTCTTTTGCATTAAGTATCTAAGGGCGGAGTGATCAGTGAAAATCGTTGTCTTGGATCCTAGTAGGTATTGGCGAAATTTTTTCAACACAAACACAACTGCTAAAAAATCCTTTTCAGTTGTCATGTAATTTAGTTGGGCCTCATTCAGCATCCTACTAGCATAGTAAATCACGTGTTACCTGTTATCAGTACGTTGTTCGAGAACAGCGCCTATGGCATAATCAGAGGCATCACACATGATTTCAAAGGGCTTAATCCAATCAAGCGCTGAGATTATTGGCGCCGAAACAAGTCTGTGTTTAAGCTCTTCCCAAGCTTGTAGACATTCTTTATCAAAATTGAAGGGTACATCTTTTCTTAAGAGATTCGTCAAAGGTCTAGCAATTTTGCTGAACCCCTGAATAAATCTTCTACAGAAGCCAGCGTGCCCTGAAAATGATCTAGTGTCTTTTAAGCATTTCGGCTTAGGGAGCTTTGTTATAACGTCCACTTTTGATCTATCAACCTCGATTCTTTTGTGTGAAACTTCATGCCCTAGGACAATTCCTTGCTTGATCATAAAGTGACACTTCTCCCAATTGAGTGTCAAGTTTTTCTTCATGCATCATTGTAAAACTAACTTAAGATGGTTTAAGCATTGTTTAAAGGAATCACCATAAATGGAAAAATCATCCATGAAAATCTCTAAAAATTTCTCCACCATGCCGGAAAAAAGACTAAGCATGCAACGTTGAAACGTTGCAGGAGCGTTGCATAGGCCGAAGGGCATTCTTCGGTATGCAAATGTTCCAAGGGACAGGTGAAGGTAGTCTTGTCTTGATCCTCGGGAGTGATAGGGATTTGATTGTATCCTAAATATCCATCCAGGAAGCAGTAATACTTATGTCCAGCTAGTCTCTCGAGCATTTGATCGATGAACGGAAGGGGAAAGTGGTCTTTCACGTGGCAGCGTTTAATTTTCGGTAATCAATACAGACTTGAATCTTCGTTGAAGACGAATTTGTACTAATTCTTTCTTATTGTTTTCTACCACAGTAACCCAGCTTTCTTGGGCACAGCGTAGACTGGACTAACCCACTGGCTATCAGATATGGGATAGATGATCCCATTATCTAGTAGCTTCAAAATTTCAGCTCTAACAGCCTCTTGTATGATCGGGTTGAGTCTACGTTGTGGGTCGCGTTTAGGTTTTGCCTCTTCCGTCAAATGAATCTGGTGTTGCACAATGGATGGACTGATTCCCTTAATATCAGCCATGGTCCAACCAATGGCTTCTCGGTTTCCCTTAACACTACAAGAAGATCCTCTTCCTGTTGTTCCTTCAGATGAGACGCAATTATCACAGGAAATGCTTCCTTTTCACTCAAGTACTGATACTTGAGATGACTAGGAAGAACCTTAAGCTCAGAAGAGGGGACTTGATCTGTCAATGGTTGTTCCTTGTATAAGGAAAGGATAGGGGCTGCATCTGTTGCCCACTCCACTGTGGATTCAATTATTTGACCAAGGTTGAAGTCATCAGACTCCAACTCAAATTCTCTCTCAGATTCGTATTCAATCTCCATTTCATGTTCACTTGCTAATCCTTCGATCAAGTTCACTTCAAAGGATTCATTTTCTAAATCTCGAGGTTGTTTTCTCAGGTAAAAAACATTTACCTCTTTTGTCATATCCCCAAAGGTTAGACGCATTGATCCATTCCTACAGTTGATGATTGCGTTTGCAGTAGCTAGGAAATATCGTCCTAGAATGACAGGTGTCTGAGCTTTGGGATTATGTACGGGTTGCGTTTCTAGAATAATGAAATCCACGGGGTAAATGAATTCCCTGACCCGAATAAGAACATCTGTAATCTCCCCCTTTGGAATTTTTATAAATCGATCAGCCAGTTGTATAGTAACCCTGGTCGGACGGAGGTCGCCTAACCCGAGTTGCTGATACACGGAGAAAGGAAGAAAATTGATGCTGGCACCTAGATCCAGTAATGCCCTATTTATCGTGGTCTGTCCTATAATACAAGAAATAGTTGGACTCCCTGGGTCTTTATATTTCACGGGAATTGGCCCAGTTAGCAACTCACTTATATTAGAAGCAAGGAAGACCTTCTTTGGGACATTAGTTTTCCTTTTCTTAGTGCACGTATCTTTCAAGAATTTGGCATAGGAGGGAACTTGTTGTATGGCATCAAGAAGGGGTACATTAATCTGGACCTGATTGAACATTTCTCTAATTTTCTCCATTTGAGCATTAGTCTTTTGGTTTGCTAGCCTATTAGGAAATGGTACAATAGGCTTGTATGGTTGCTCATCTGCTTTGTCTTTATTCGATTTGGAGGTTGAAGGTTGTGAACTTGAAGATGGATCATTTGTAGTTGATGGTACTGGAACAGGAGATGTTGATACTGATTTATTTGGAACAGGATGACTAGAAACCTGATTGTCTATCTGCTTTTCAGATCTCAAAATATGAACAGTGTTACACTGACTGGGACCTATGTCTTCGGCTTCATAAATAGGGAAGGGGTTCTTAGGATTGGGTACTGGTTGGCTCGGCAATGTTCCTTTTTGTCTTTCATTCAATGAGCTAGCCAGTTGACCTATCTGAACTTCTAACCTATTGATGGCCTAGTTGTGGGTGTTCATTATTGAGGCCTGTGTTTTAGATAAGGTTTCAATCATTCTTTTCAAATCTGACATTTTTTTATCAGGATGATTTTGTGCTTGTTGTTGCTGATATGCGGGCTGGAAGTTGTGTTGGAAGTTTGTTTGAAATTTGGTGGACTTTGTTAGAAACTCGGTTGATGAGACTGAGCAGGGTATTGGTGTGAAAATGATGGTTTGGTTGCTCATGACCAGACTGACTCTAAGAAAAGTTTGGATGGTTCCTCCACCCCGGATTGTATATTTTGGAGTATAGATTGTAATTAGGTCTGGTGTATACTGCATTCATATTCTCAGGGTACATTTGGGCTTGGTAGACTGGACACTTCTTAAACAGGTGATTAAGAGCATGGCAGTAGGTGTAATCCGAGTTGATCACAGGTGGTGGGTTGACCTGATTCACAGAATTTGGTTCCTAGCCTCGAGCAGTTCTAGCCGTTTCATTAATTGAGTTATCTTTTCTTTGGCAGCTATAGAGGATTCAATCGAATGCATACCACCTCTGGAAGTGGTGGGATTGGTTTTCTTAGGGCAGGATTCCCACTGAATGGTTTTTTCTGCTAAGGCTTCAAAGAGATCCCAACCCTAGTTCTCATCTTTCTTTAAAAATTTCCCTTGACACATGGTTTCGAGGAGTGTCTTGGTTTGATAATCTAGTCCGTCATAAAAAATTTGACATTGTCGCTACTTCTCTATGCCGTGATGAGGACATTGGGCTAGTAAATCTTTAAACCGTTCAAAATATTTTCAGAATGGTTCACTTGATTCCTGCTTGAACTGCATTATATTTTTTCTGATGAGGGCCATTTGTGTGAATGGGATAGAATTTCTTAAGAAAGACTTTGACAAATTCATCCCATGTCGAGATAGAACTGGCAGGCAGATTGTATAGCCATTTCTTGGCTGTGTCCTTAAGTGCGAAGGGGATAAACCTTAATCTAACAATATCTTCCCCTAGTTGGGGAATTCTCATCATCAAGCACACTTCTTCAAACTCACGAATGAAGAAATATGCGTCCTCGGATTCTAGGCCATGAAATCTTAGAGTGTATTTATGAATTGTGGTTTTAGCTCAAAATTGTTCCCAGTTGCTTCGGGCAAAAGAATGCATGATGGAAGTGAAGTACGAATGGGATAGAACTTGTCTTGGAGAGAAGTGTTGTTGGCCATGATTGGATTTGTGTTAGGAAGTGGTGTTTGTGCAAGTGTAGAAGTCCTAACAAGTCTTGCTGAAATTGGGTCCCGATACCACTCTTGCATGCACAATCACAGACAACGTTCACCAAGCAATCAAGCGAAAAAAAGAAAAATAATAAACAAGAAAAAGGAAAAACAATCACAAGCTATCTAGGATATCTGGACCTAGACGACTCTTAAGACGAAGAAGGTTATTGCTCGAGTCAGACCACAGCTAATCAGCCAGGTGGGGATAAGATTGGTGGGAGGTATCCGCGCAGAAGCGATGGGCCTAATTAAGCCAAACCACCAGCCTTCGGGGTTTTGCCCCTCAATCCCCAATCTTAGTCACTAATTTGACTGGAGTGTGAATCAAAAACAATTTCCAACCCGGCCAACGTCTATGAATTTTATTAAAAAGCTTGGAATTGTGAGTGCTTGGAATCTGATTTTTGGGCCAAGGAAGGGTGATTAAATCCCCACCTTATCTTATTATTGGGTGTTGCCCTTAAAATCAATTTTGTGCAAGTGTTCAAGATAAACAAGATTCACTCAAAGCGATATAAAACAACGAAGAGATGATTCCTATTCTGAATGCAATGCGTACGTACCTTGCTCCAGCACTCTTCAACAGTAAAGTAAATAAATTGAAAAGACACGTATCTAAAATGCAAACGTCTAATCAATTTTTAAACTTTTCAACAAATATTTTACTGTTGGTTTATTAGCAGGTTCCTAGTGATGGCATACAAGAAATAAAGTTTGTAGAAACTCTAATTTTGCAAAGCAAGCAGCCCTGCAAAAAAGAAAGTCAGTATGAACTCTTCTTTGTCGTGGTTCCGTAGCCAGAGCCGAGCAAACACGGCAATTCAGAGGGTACTTAGTTTCTGCTTTCTAGAGCAGAAGCCCAATACCACTTATATGTTACTGCAATTCTTCTTTCCTGTTTTCTCTGATCAGTAACCTGCAACAGAGAAGAAAAATTCATTTAGTTTCAAAAATTCAATAGAAAACCGTTACCCTCCCCAGCAACGGCGCCAAAATTTGTTCGGAAGGATTAATTATATTGAAAGAGGTTTAGAGTAAACCGTTAGTTGCCGTGTATTGATGATCAAGAACTTCGAATATTTTTGCAGGTTTACTTTGCTCCTTCCGAATTACCGTTCGTAGCATAAGTTTGGACGGGTCGTATCCGCAGGGAGGGTTAGCGATGAAGCGTTTAAGGTTTGTATTGAAATCTTTGTGAAGAAAAACGAAGATTCTTCTTTGTTTTGAGAAATGGAAAACAAAATGATATGGAAGGTGAGTGAAAAATCTTTCGGTGTTGTGTAAAAGAAAAGAAGAAATGAGAATAAAGATGAAGGAAAATGGAGATGTTTGAAGAAAAAGAAGTTTTTAGAAGAGAGATTTTTAAGAGAGATTTTTAGGAATAATATAAAGAGAAACCATGACTAACATAATAATTTACTAACTTACTACTCTCGTTGGGTGATGCATGCCTCATATGGAATCATCGGCAATTATATGTCTTGCTTTACCAAGTCCTTGTGTTGTCCCATGTCGAAGGTGTTTCTAATCTAGGCTAGTTGCCTCCTTCAATCATTGGCTCCCTAAATAGATTTTCATTAGTGGAACAAGGATAGTCACTTTTAATAATGCTAAGAAACATACAACATTCATTAGTCCATCAAAGCTATGATAAAGCAAGCATGAAATAAGAACTTGTAATGTAGTCATTGGCATAGTAAAGTGCTCCATCTTCATGTTCCATCACGGAACTTGTTCTAAAGACAAGGCTCTAAGTGAGGCTCACATGAGTCATATGGAGGGAAAACATAGCATTTGCAAAGAATAAAGAGCAACACATCTTCATTGGGAGCGATATAGACTTGTAACTTGCAAAACTTGAAAGAGGAACGTATCCAAAGAATCATATAAGTCAGCAATCACCCAAGAGTTATTAGTTAGTAATTAAAAGTTAGTTAGTCATGTTAATGAATTAGCTAGACATAGAAGTAAAGAACAAAAGACAAGTCATTGTAGAAGTGAAGTAAAAGAAAGTAAAAGCTTAAAAGAAAAACAATGTACTAGAACAAGAGAAGATGAAGATTGAAAGCTCGATCCTTATATTGCGTTGTCACCGTCTCCAATTACAAAGAATGCTTACTCTCACTCTCTCTTTTCTGGATTCTAGAAGGAGAAAAAGAAAATTACATAAGATACTAAAGAAAACCTAGAGAAACCCTAACAATTTCTCTATAAAAACAATGCTCTTTTCTCCTCCCTGATTACTGAGGCCCTAGAGGTCTATTTATAGTCTTCATGCGAGGAGGCCGTCCCACTTTAGTCTCCGGATCAAACGCTAAAGTAGCGGCCTACAGATTGCCGCGGGTTCGCGGCACGTGCCGCGTTTCCGCGGCCGTTTCTTGGCCGCTGCGCTAGCGGATTTTGTGCCTTTCTATTGCATCTCGTATCCTCAGTTGGATCTTATGGAAACTGAGAATACGTTTGGATCTTTTCAGACTTGGGCTTTCTCTTGTGGGCTTCTTAAATGCTTCTTTAATTCCCCAAAAATTATAATTTGGGCCTCTTTCTCCATTGGACATTGGACATTGGACCTGAAAAAAGAGAGAAAAATGCAGTAAAAATCAACTTTTTATTTTTATAAAGCATAGCATGGTAGTAGAAAATGATGCATAAATGACTCCAATCACACAGATGCAGAGATCGAGGAGAGGATCGACGCATCAGTGAGTTCGTATACCCCATTGAATCGAATGAGGATATGTTCAAGTCCAATATGGTCTTCGAGAGCTTCAACCATCAGCCTAGGATATCAGATAAGGCTCTACTGGCAGGGTTCCTGATGCTTTGGCTAAAGAGGTGCGTCATGCCAACTCCTCCTCATGAAGTTATTGTCGCTGATGTGGCTTGGCGTGTGGTCGAACACTCGGTATACTCCAGACAATGGTGAGATGTATCCAAAGCGGGCTGCGGGTGCTGACCAAAAGCTTATGTCACGTGGAAGCTCTGGAGGATGCAGAAGGCAATGTCGTTGTTGATAAGAATGGCGAGCCTTAATTGAAGATGCCCAACCCCATAGTTATACTACCATACACCTACTTTGTGGCATGGTATGTTATGTATTGCCCGTCTTTGATGACAGCGATGCAGACATCAGAAGACTTCGTGCCGTTTGTGCAGAAGTTGGAACGTTCTAGTTGGCAAGGCCTTTACATGTATGTAATCTGAAGGACCATCCAGAATAGCGTGCATTATCATCTAGTTAGGTGCTTTCTTGACTTCCCTGGAGCATCGAATGGAGAGCGATTCTTGACTGCGCCAGTCCAGATAGGTTCACTACACTTTTCATTGGAGTATTCTGTTGGCTCATGATTGAGGCTAAACCTGCACATAAAATACGGAATTATAGAACTTAAGAAAGAAGATGTGCAAGTGCTCAATTCTTCCGCTATAGCAAGTGACTATGCGGGTCGTGATCCACAAGGAGGGTTTGCGATGGAAGCTTTACGTTTCTTTATTGAAATCGTTAAGAAGAAAAGCGAAGGTTCTTCTCTGTTTTAAGTTAAGAAAATGTGAAAGAATTAATAGTTAAAGTTAAGACGAAAGTGAAAGATGAAGAAGATGGAAAATCAGAAAACAATAAAAGCGACTATGTACAAATGGAGTGAGTGGAGAAGAAAGAGTTGGAAGAGGTGGTGATATAATTTACAGAAATGAGAGAAAGGAAAGAAAGGAAGGAATACTTACCTAGGTTGAGTGATGACTTACCAGGAAACCGTTGCATGTTCTACCTTTGCTTCGGAGGCGTTCAACGCATAGATCATAAGCTCGAGCTCAGTCCCCGTGCACATTATATCGTCAAGCCTAGCAAGAACGAAGTGATGCAGATCTTGGAAGAGGAGAACGTCTTCATGAACTATCGCTGGCTCTCACGTAGCTTAGTTATACTTGCTTGGATTTCACTTGTAAACTCAACAAATACAACCAAGGTAAAGTAGAAGGGGAAGAAGAAAGCAAAACAAAATACGAACATAAAAAGAAGCTTTTACCTTTATTAATTGCAGAGACAATGGAAGAAAGGAGGAGGGTACATCGGTGTCACTCTCAACGTCAGCCTCTCTCTCTTACTTACATGAATCTTCTTCTACCCTAAGTTACATACAAGTTACATAAAAAGAAAAGAAAAACCTAAACTACAAAGAATGAAAACTAGGCTAAATCCTAATCTGCATGGTCCCATTTTCAGCGTAAGTACAGGCTTTTATAGGCATAAACCCAGCAACCAGGATCCCGGGGAGGTCGGGGGAGCAAACGCTCCCCCTAACTCCCCAACAAAGTCGCGGAAATGTGGCTTGGGCCACGTTTCCGCGGCCAGGGTGTGGCCAGATGGCGACACCCTGTTGGTGGGTTTCTCTGGGAGTTTCTTCTGCCTTTATCTTCAGTTTGTTTCTTCGTTTGGGTCCAGGATTCTGACGAAATGGCCTTGGATTCTTTGCTTTAACCGATCGATCTTGAGAGGATTCTTCTCAACCGGTTTCAACCTCTTGATTTTGCCCTAATTTAGTGAGTGCGAATTAATTCTGATTTAATTCAGAATTTTGGTGGGCTTTGGGATCATTTCTCTTCAACTCCTTAAAGATTGGGCCTGCAAATAAATCAACAATTAATTAGGACAATGCAGGCTTTTATTCTATAATAAGTATGGTCATATGAAATTAAATATGCAACATTAGCAACCAATCACACCCCCATACCTATCTTTTGCTCGTCCTCGAGCAAAACAACTAAACTATACTAAGAATTATTAGACCACTTTCGCAGGTCGCGCGATTGTACTGAGCATGTGCGACAAGCCGTTAAACCTCTAGGTTCCCCCTAGTGGACGAGTTTTGTCTCGTGAGAGTTTTCAGCGGATTACACTCACAAAATCCATAAAGAAAGAGAAATAAAGAGTTAGTATTTTCGAAAAGCATTTTGAAAGAGAAAAATATTTGAACTATGATTGTAAGATCTAAGCAATCTATAAGTTATAGGAAACCGAATTTTTCATTTCTTAAACTTAGTCTCTATTCAAAAATTTGTTATCAATCAAAGTAAAGAGTCAAATTGTACTTCTCATCTAGTCTATTACTTTACCCTAAGTCATATGCACCTTGTGAATGTGAAAATTTTGACTAAGGGTTCATTAACTCTAACTCTTATGCCTTATTTATTTATATATACTTTTTTTTGGTGGTATTATTCCTTAGTTCTATTAGGCTTTCTAATCTGCCCATGTAACGAGCCTCTAATCGATGACTCCCAAACCAAACGGTCTTAGGGCACCAGGTGAGAAAACACCCCCAAGGACTTAAGGACTCGAGCAAACAAGGCCACAAAACTAAGAATTTTATTATATAAACCTCTTTTAGGCGTGAATACTTATGCTTTATTAGGTACAAATACCCAGCTTAATAAGAGGATTATTCTTTTCAAACTTATCTAATCATCTTTCGCATAAATACTAAGGCTTGCTTAGGCCAAAGCACCTAGCTAGTCAATAATTAGATTTGTTTGTATATATATATATATATATATATATATATATATATATATATATATATATATATATATATATATATATATAATATATATATATATATATTATAACTTATCTAATCATCTTTCGCATAAATACTAAGGCTTGCTTAGGCCAAAGCACCTAGCTAATCAATAATTAGACTTGTTTTTTTTTTTTTGGGCTTTGGGCTCATTTCTCTTCAACTCCTTAAAGATTGGGCCTGCAAATAAATCAACAATTAATTAGGACAATGCAGGCTTTTATTCTATAATAAGTATGGTCATATGATATTAAATATGCAACATTAGCAACCAATCAGCTCATCAACATCTGACCTAGTTACTTGGTGTTTCGTTAGGGGAATGTCTGTACGATCAGCCCTATATGCCAAGCCGATTTTCCGCCAATTTGGATGTAATCAACTCTATATCGGAAATCCACATTTCAATGGCAACTTGCTCGAAGGGGTGCGAACGTGGTACTTCAATGTGGCCGGAGGCACAAGTGCAACATTAAACCTTCCACGGAGGATACTAAATTCCTACACCACTCTCTGCTTCTGCACTTGGTATGTTATCGCAAATACAACACCGGGTTACATGATCAATAACTCATATATATATAGGGGATCATGTATCTTTATTACCCCCCCGTGGACTTCAAGTGCACGCACTTGAAGGTATGAGCGAGTTCCTCGAGGCCGAGAGTGACTGATGGAGCGCAAGCGACTGATGTCCTGGAGCATGGCAACGAGGCGACTGAGGAGCATCCTGTAAGATGATCATGCCAAACTGTAGCAAAGCGTGCTCGCCATTCTTCAACTGAGGCTTGTTCAAGCCACAAGAAGTTACACAGAGGACCTGAGACTGCAGCTCCTCTAAGGGAAATTTTGAGATCAGAGCTAGAGCCTGTACTGGCCCATACTGTTTATACTCGAAAGAGACAGAACTCTCCCATTCATCTTCAGCTCATCTGAACAACGTCTAACTTATTGACATCTACAAAAGATAAGTAAAAGACAAGCTGATGACCAGAGACAAGGCAGTAATATGGACATTACTAATCCAGTAAAGCAGATAGTAAGTCAAATTGCCTTTGAAGAAACCCAAGCAGGCCTAAGACGCTATACTTAGCCTGGTATAATCCCAAGATAAGTTTCATTTAGCTCCGCATAGAAGTAACAGCTTCGCCTGAGCTTGGTTGGTAGCCTCGCTTTGAGGCTAACTATTAGTTTCGCCTGAAGCTTTACATTTAGCCCCGCCAAGGGCTGATTTGGGAGCTGAGTCATAACTCCGCTATGAGCTGAGTCTCAGCTTCGCACGAAGCTCTGAAGGTAACTTCGCCTGAAACTATGAGCTAAGTCTTAACTTCGCATAATCTAGCTTCGCCTAAGCTAGTTCCGCAGGATTCAGCTTCGCAGGATCCAGCTCCGCATGATCTAGCTCCGCATGATCTAACTCCGCAATGGGCTTTGCCAGGCCATCAAATTGACCGTTTCAAAATCCCACGAGGGATTAATGGGTGAACCCCACTAATTTAGTGGGATTAACGCCATTTTAAGTGGGCGGTTACACCCGCCCACTTCGTCCTACATTAAGTGGAGACAATTCAGCCATAAAGGTAGGAGGACGTTCGCACAAGCCCTCTCGCTTCGCTAGAAGCTCTCAAAGAGCTTCGCGGTAAGGTCATTTGCGAGACTCGCGCGAAGCAGACAGCTGATTCAGCCTCGCTGAATTCAAGGGGACGGTTACGCCCCACATTGGCTATAAATAGGCTTCTTGCTGATTGCAGATGGGGGGGACACAAGGGAGACTGGATACAAATTTCCAGAAAGAATTCTTAGCAAAAGGGGTTCTTCGACTCTCCTGCTTCCAAATCTTGGATTTTCAGAACCAAGCGAGAAAGAAATCTTATCAGGAGGCAGTGTGATTGTCAGATCGATTGCATCGTCAAAGGGATAAAGTGATCACGCGCTGATCAGACTCCTACCGGCACATTTTCTCAGAAATCTCAGAGGAGATCTCCTTGTAATTTTTTCTTTAAAAGAAATACTTGTAATTTTGCTCATCGATCTCTTTTTGTAAGTTTTCCCACTGAAGAGAAATTTTCAATGAAAAACAAGATGGCAACTCCGCTGAGAAAATCAGTCTTCTGGCGCAACAAGAAGGTGTTGGCCCAAAAGGTTACACTCTCCATTTGTTTAGAGTTTTGATGATAACAAAACAAATAAGAGCTAGTTGGTACTAATAAGTTTGTTCAAGATAAGTTTCAGGTTTGTACCATGTTTGGAAGCCATTGTTTAGCTATTGCAAGATCTTCTAGGTTCATGAAGTAAAGAAGTCTTATGGCACATCAAGGAAGGATCATAGAAGAGAAGGCTCTAGCAAGACTTTACATGGCTCAAGACTTCAAGATTGCTCAAGATAATTCATTAGTTCTATTTCTAGCTTTTGTAGTTTTGTTAAAGAATAGTGATTAGGATTGAAGCTCTATATTCCAACACACATGTTTTTGCGTAGATGCATTTCCTAGAAATATTCCCTATAAAGATATACAAAATATTTTAATACAAAGACTTTTGTTTATAAACTCAACTTTAGGTATTATACATGTTTCATATCAAAAATTTTTATTTCATATCAAAATCCCTTAAAAAATTTGTTTCAATTTCAGCTTTTGGCCTGATCCGGTCGACCGTCCGGTCGACCGACCCTGTGCCAGGTAAAGCCGGCCGACCGACCCAGTCGACCGAGGTTCTGGCAGCAGTGTGTATCCGTGTGCATGTTTCACGGTCGACCGTGCGGCCGACCGGAACCTGCCTGACTGTAAGACATTTGCTCTCTGTTTATTTCGGCCGACCGGGCGGTCGACCGATAGCCTGCAACGGCTCTTTTTATTTGAATCCCGGTCGACCGGCCGGCCGACCGAGGTAGCCGTTTCAACCATAACGGCTAGTGTTTTAAACACGTTGTAAAACTGTGTTTTTCATTTTTAAACGTATTTAGGGGATATTTTATGGGTCAAAATCTTCCTTATTGACATTATATGTGTTTACCTTTTTCCCTAGCCCTATCCTATAAATAGTGGTGATTAGGGTTATGTTTATACAAGAAAAACAACAATCAAGCTATATACAAAAGTTTCAAAGTCTTCAAAAGTTTTCAAGAGAGTTTGGTCCTTGGTTTTCGTGCTGAAGATTCTCTCATCGCTGAAGTTTTATTTTCTAAACTCTCTCAAGTTCATTTTCTTTTTCCACTTACACTATTTGAGCTTCAATTCTAACCATTACTCTACAGGGCTCTTGTAAGGGAAAGAGGCGTTTGCAAAAGATAGTTTGTGGTCTTTTGATCACTAAGAGAGAATTTGTACTTGAGACTGTGGAGTTGGGTACTCCGGTGTTTTTGTAACCTCTTTGTGAAGTTATAGTTATTAGAAATCCTTTTGGGTGAAGGCGGGGATGTAGAGCTGGGTGCTCGAACCTCGAAAAAATTCTTCGTGTTTGCGTTTGGTTTACTTGTTCTTACTTGCTCTTAATTCTTGCTAACTTTATATTCATTGCTTTATCTACTTGCTTCACATTTTCTTTGCAACATTGTACTTACTCTTCATTTTCATAGTTATATTCACTTGTTGCATCAAATTTTTTTTTATTGTCCATTGATTAGCATAATCACCTATTCACCCCCCTTCTAGGTGATTTTCAATTGGTATCAGAGTTTGGACTCTAGGTTTGGCTTAACATCCTTAGAGAGATCCTTAAAAATTTGCTAATCAATATTTGCATTCTTTCATTCATACACTAGTAAACATGGCCGATAACATCAAAACCCCTCCTAAATTTGATGGACTTAATTTCCCTATTTGGAAGGTTAGGATGACTATCCTTTTACAATCTTTAGGTAGCTTAGTTGCAAAAGCCTTGACCAAACCCTATGTTAGACCCGATAGTGATGAAAGCACATGGTCCGACTTTACCTTTAGAGAATATGAGGCTAATTCAAAGGCCCAAAACTCCCTCCTAACCGCCTTGAATGAGGATGACCTTACATGGGTAATACATTGCCAATCCGCCTATGAGATTTGGTAACATTTGTTGGTCATACACGAGGGGACTTCACAAGTTAAGAGAGCTAAGATAGATCTCTTAAGGTCCCAATATGAATCTTTTAAAATGATTGATGATGAAACCATTGATTGCATGATTACAAGGTTTACTAGAATCACCAATGCTCTTTCTTCTTTAGGTGATGATATTTCCAATGATCAAAAGGTGCGAAAAGTGATTCGGGCTCTTCCTTCATCATGGGAGATAAAGGCCACCACCTTGAAAGAATTGAACGACAAGGATGAAATGGACCTCATAAGTCTCATCGGGAACTTAAAGACCCATGAGATGGAAAAGAAGGCAAGAGAAGAGGCCGCTCCGCTAAAGAAGAAGTCCATAGCATTCAAATCGTCATCCACTCTTGAGGACGATGAAGAAGATGAAGAAGAAGATGAGGAGCTCTCCCTTCTTGTGCGAAACGTCAAAAGGATGTACCGGAAGAACAAGCTCAACTTCCGAAGAAAATTTGAAGGTAAAGAGGAGAGAAGAATTATTTGCTACAATTGCCGAAAACCCGGACATATCATGGCCGATTGCCCGGATTTCAAGAAGAAGATGACTTCCTCCTTCAAGCCAAAGAAGCCGGTCGAAAAGAAAGCCTATAAAGCCACATGGGATTCGGAAAGCGAATCCGAAGACGAGGTAGACACGGCGAACATGTGTTTCATGGCAAACACACCAAAGGTAACCCCACAACCTCTTGATGAAGATGATGAATTATCTAAAGAAGTTATTGTACATGCTTTTGTTGAACTCTCCGAAACATATGATAATAAAAAGATTGAGTGTTCAAAATTGGAAAAGGAAGTTGCTTTTCTTAAAATCAACTTGCTATGGTTTCAAAGAAAAAGATGAAATTTCTTCCATCTCATTTCTATCCAAGAAAAATTTAGTGCTTATAAAGTTGCTTGCAAAGAAAAATTTCCTAAGATTGATGAAAAAGAAATTTCTTCTTTAAAAACTAAAACGGTTAATTTTGAGAAGGTTTTGAAAGATTGTGCTTTTAACACAAAGAAACTTGAAGAAAAGTTTTCTAAAAAGCACACTTCTCATGTTAAAGATTCTCATGTAAAGATTTCTCATGCTCACACTTTACACAACACTCATGTTAAATCCACACATGCTCACAAGTCTCACACACACTATGCTTTTAAATATGGTAGAGTGTATAGATGTACTTATTGTGGTAAGAATAGACATTTGGCTAAGTTTTGTTATGACCAAGTAAATAGATCAAATAATCTTGTTTGGGTTCATGGCACTAACCCTTTAGGACCCAAGAAAATATGGGTACCAAAATTAAGTCCTAAGCTATTTGATGTAGGTACACACCAAGGCTCCAAGACGTAAGGAGCAGTGGTACCTTGATAGTGGTTGTTCGAGACACATGACATGAGATATCAACAACTTTACAACCCTATCAAGGTACATGGAAGGTGGCACCGTCACCTTCGGGGATGACTCCAAGGGTACTATCATCGGTATAGGTAACATTCAAATTGGTGCATCTCCTATTATAGAAAATGTTGTTCTTGTTGATGGTTTAAAACATAACTTGCTTAGTATAAGTCAACTTTGTGATCGTGGACTTAAAGTTATTTTTGATGACTCTTCCTGCAAGATTTTTGATTGCAAAACCAATGATTGTATTCTCACCAGATTTCGTGATGATAATGTTTATATCATTGACATGCTTAATTTGGATTGTTCTACTAAATGCTTGAATGCTTTTGATGAAAATTCTTGGCTTTGGCATAGAAGATTAGGACATGCATCTTTTGAACATCTTTCTAGGATTAATTCTAAGGAATTGGTGAAGGGTATTCCTTACTTGAAATTTGAGAAAGACCGCAATTGTAGTGCGTGCCAACGTGGGAAACAAACCAAGTCTTCCTTCAAACCAATCAAGGATATCATGTCAACAAGGCCATTAGAATTAATTCATATGGATCTTTTTGGACCAACTAAAACTAAAAGCTTAAATGGCAGTAGATATGCATTTGTTTTAGTTGATGATTTTCCCAATTTACTTGAGTTTTCTTTTTGGAAAATAAAGATCAAACTTTTTCTCATTTCAAGATTTTTCGAAAAAGGGTTGAAAAAGAAAAAGGTTTTGATTTTGAAGATAAGGAGTGATAGAGGTGGTGAGTTTGTTAACCAACTCTTCATGACTTATTGTGATGAAAAGGGAATTAAGCATGAAATGTCATGTCCTAGAACTCCACAACAAAATGGAGTTATAGAAAGGAAAAATAGAACACTTTAAGAGATGGTTAGGACAATGATAAGTGAATATGACCTCCCTCAATATCTATGGGCCGAGGCCGTAAACACCGCATGCTACATATCAAATCGTATTTATTTGTGCAAAAATTCTTCCAAAACATCTTTTGAAATGTATCATTCTAGAAAACCTAATGTTTCATATTTCAAAATTTTTGGATGCAAGTGTTTTGTTTTGAATACTAGAGATAACTTGGGTAAATTTGATGCTAAGGCTTATGAAGCTATTTTTGTTGGATATTCTTCTACTAGTAAAGCTTATAGAGTATTCAATAGATCTTCCCTTACCATTGAAGAATCCATGCATGCTAAATTTGATGAATCTAATGTGGTTGTTGAGAATGTTGTAGAAATTGACCCATTAGGTGAAGACATGGAGAGACTATCCTTGAAGGACTCACCCACTCAAGAAGAAAAGCAAGAATCCATTGGTGATGTTCATAAGGATGAAGTGAAAGATTCTCAACCACTTCCTAAAGATTGGAGATACGCTACAAATCACCCCAAGGAACTCATTATAGGTGATGTATCTAAGGGGGTAACAACTCGCTCCAAGCTCCATGACTTATGTGGTAACTTTGCATTCATTTCTCATTTTGAACCCAAAAGCATTCTCGAAGCCGAGACGGACTCATATTGGTTGCTAGCCATGCAAGAGGAACTCAATCAATTTGAGCGCAACCAAGTTTGGCATCTTATTCCTAGGCCCCACGATAGACTAATAATTGGTACTGAGTGGATCTTTAGAAATAAGTTGGATGAGTTCGGAAATGTCATTAGGAATAAAGCTAGGTTAGTGGCCCAAGGTTACACTCAAGTTGAAGGAATTGACTTTGAGGAGACCTTTGCACCCGTAGCACGGCTTGAAGCCATACGGATAACACTAGCTTTTGCATCTTTTAAAAATTTTAAACTTTTTCAAATGGATGTGAAAAGTGCATTTTTAAATGGTTTTATAAATGAAGAAGTTTATGTTGAACAACCTCCCGGTTTTGTTGATCATGTTCATCCAAATTTTATTTTTAAACTTGATAAAGCTTTGTACGGATTGAAACAAGCTCCAAGAGCTTGGTATGAAAGGCTTTCTAGTTTTCTCATTTCAAATGATTTTGTTAAAGGCAAAGTAGACACAACTCTTTTTACTAAGTATGTTGATAATGACATTTTAATTGTGCAAATTTATGTTGATGATATAATCTTTGGTTCTACTAATGAGTTTTTATGCAAGGAGTTTGAAAAGGTTATGCAAAGTGAGTTTGAAATATCTTCCATGGGTGAATTAAATTTCTTTCTTGGACTCCAAATCAAGCAATTGAAAGATGGGAATTTCATATGTCAAGCCAAGTATGCAAAGGAACTCGTAAAGAAGTTTGGACTTGAAAGCTCAAAAGTTTGCAACACTCCCATGGCAACTACAACCAAGCTTGATAAGGATGAACAAGGTAAAAATGTTGATATTAAATTGTATAGAAGCATGATAGGTAGTCTTTTGTATTTGACGGCAAGTAGGCCGGACATAATGTTTAGTGTGTGTCTTTGTGCTAGATTCCAATCGTGTCCTAAAGAGTCCCATCTTATTGCGGTAAAACGCATTATTCGTTATATTAAGGGCACAATTGAATGGGTCAATGGTATCCGAAAATAGGAGATTTTTCAATGATAAGTTATTCGGATGCTGACTATGCGGGTTGTAGAGTAGATAGGAAGAGTACTAGTGGGACATGTCAATTCTTGGTAATTGTCTTGTTTCATGGTCCTCTAAGAAACAAAATTCCGTAGCTCTATCAACCGCCGAGGCGGAGTATGTTGCAGCGGGGGCTTGTTGTGCACAAGTCCTTTGGATGAAACATACTCTCCTTGATTATGATTTGCATTATGATCATATAAAATTTTTTTGTGATAATACTAGTACTATTCATATGACCAAAAATGCAAATCAACATAGTAAGACCAAGCACATTGAGATTAGGTATCACTTTCTTAGAGATCATTTTGAGAAAGGTGATATAGATATTGATTATGTTTCAACGGATTTGCAACTTGCCGATATTTTTACTAAACCTCTTGATTTTGCTAGATTCTCCTTTATTTGTGGTGAACTAAATATTTGTGTTATTGACTAAAAGTTTTTATCCTTTTCGATGTATGACAAAAAGGGGAGAATAAGGTTTGAGCAGGTTTGAGTTTGTATTGTTTTTGTTTTTACAATAAGTTTGTATTGTTTTTGTTTTACCAAGTGTTTTTGATTTTCTTGTATTTACCGTTTAAGTGTTTTATACCTTTAGTTTCATGGTTTTGCTTGCATATTGCATTTTTTTAATTGTTTAATATAGCATAATTTGAGGGGGAGCTTAGACCTCTCCTTTATTTTTAACATAGCCTATTTGTTTTGTCATCATCAAAAAGGGGGAGATTGTTGGCCCAAAAGGTTACACTCTCCATTTGTTTAGAGTTTTGATGATAACAAAACAAATAAGAGCTAGTTGGTACTAATAAGTTTGTTCAAGATAAGTTTCAGGTTTGTACCATGTTTGGAAGTCATTGTTTAGCTATTGCAAGATCTTCTAGGTTCATGAAGTAAAGAAGTCTTATGGCACATCAAGGAAGGATCATAGAAGAGAAGGCTCTAGTAAGACTTTACATGGCTCAAGACTTCAAGATTGCTCAAGATAATTCATTAGTTTGTTTCTAGCTTTTGTAGTTTTGTTAAAGAATAGTGATTAGGATTGAAGCTCTATATTCCAACACACATGTTTTTACGCACATGCATTTCCTAGAAATATTCCCTATAAAGATATACAAAATATTTTAATACAAAGACTTTTGTTTATAAACTCAACTTTAGGTATTATACATGTTTCATATCTAAAATATTTTATTTCATATCAAAATCCCCTTAAAAATTTTGTTTCAATTTCAGATTTTGGCCTGATCCGGTCGACCGTCGGTCGACCGACCCTGTGCCAGGTAAAGCCGGCCGACCGACCCAGTCGACCGAGGTTCTGGCAGCAGTGTGTATCCGTGTGCATGTTTCACGGTCGACCGTGCGGCCGACCGGAACCTGCCTGACTGTAAGACATTTGCTCTCTGTTTATTTCGGCTGACCGGGCGGTCGACCGATAGCCTGCAACGGCTCTTTTTATTTGAATCCCGGTCGACCGGCCGGCCGACCGAGGTAGCTGTTTCAGCCATAACGGCTAGTGTTTTAAACACGTTGTAAAACTGTGTTTTTCATTTTTAAACGTATTTAGGGGATATTTTATGGGTCAAAATCTTCCTTATTGACATTATATGTGTTTACCTTTTGATCCCTAGCCCTATCCTATAAATAGTGGTGATTAGGGTTATGTTTATACAAGAAAAACAACAATCAAGCTATATACAAAAGTTTCAAAGTCTTCAAAAGTTTTCAAGAGAGTTTGGTCCTTGGTTTTCGTGCTGAAGATTCTCTCATCGCTGAAGTTTTATTTTCTAAACTTCTCTAGTTCATTTCTTTTTCCACTTACACTATTTGAGCTTCAATTCTAACCATTACTCTACAGGGCTCTTGTAAGGGAAAGAGGCGTTTGCAAAAGATAGTTTTGGTCATTTGATCACTAAGAGAGAATTTGTACTTGAGATTATGGAGTTGGGTACTCCGGTGTTTTTGTAACCTCTTTGTGAAGTTATAGTTGTTAGAAATCCTTCTGGGTGAAGGCGGGGATGTAGAGCTAGGTGCTCGAACGTCGAAAAAATTCTTCGTGTTTGCGTTTGGTTTACTTGTTCTTACTTGCTCTTATTTCTTGCTAACTTTATATTCATTGCTTTATCTACTTGCTTCACATTTTCTTTGCAACATTGTAATTGCTCTTCATTTTCATAGTTATATTCACTTGTTGCATCAAATTTTTTTATTGTACATTGATTAGCATAATCACCTATTCACCCCCCTCTAGGTGATTTTCAGAAGGTAGTGTCGCAATGCAACGATCAGAGTCTTGAGCCCGTTATGCTCGAAACTTGGTCATTCATTTCGACCAAGAAAAATTCAAAGAATTGCTCTCGGAGGGTAGTCCAGTGCTCCACACTCTGAAGCACAGAAAGATCTCTGCAGCAAGGCTTCAAAGCAGAAGCCAGCCCTAGCCGGGCGCGTATCTTGAAGAACCTCTTCCCAACTCCTCTCAGCCTCCACTGAGGCTACAGGTGCCTTAAGCAAAGCTAACCAGGTTCCTTGCGAACCTAAAAATTCACTTCCCAGGCAGATATGGAGACCAAAGTAGAAAGCTCCGTGTGAAGCTTCAGGCGAAGTCCCACCAGGGAAGTCCCACCGCAACTTCGCCTATCACGCGAAGATAAGGGTAAAGCGCCTATCCAGTTTGGCAGCTTCGCCGAGACCATTAACCGCGAGGGTAGATTGGCGACTCTGCCCTCGCCTAATCTAGGAGCAGTAACTCCTTGCGCCAACCTTATTCTCTCAAGCGAAGTTTCAGATGGCATGGCTAACTCGGTGCTAGTATCTCAGTATGCGAGTGCTCCACACTCGGAAGCACAGAAAGATCTCTGCAGCCAAGGTTTCAAAGCAGAAGCCAGCCCTAGCCGGGCGCGTAGCTGGAAGAACCTCTTCCCAACTCCTCTCAGCCTCCACTGAGGCTACAGGTGCCTTAAGCAAAGCTAACCAGGTTCCCTGCGAACCTAAAAATTCACTTCCCAAGTAGATGTGGAGACCAAAGTAGAAAGCTCAGTGTGAAGCTTCAGGCGAAGTCCCACCAGGCGAAGTTCCACCGCAACTTCGCCTATCACGCGAAGATAAGAGTAAAGCGCCTATCCAGTTTGGCAGCTTCGCCGAGACCATTAACCGCGAGGGTAGATTGGCGACTCTGCCCTCGCCTAATCTAGGAGCAGTAAATCCTTGCGCTAACCTTGTTCTCTCGAGCGAAGTTTCAGATGGCATGGCTAACTCGGTGCTAGTATCTCAGTATGCGAGCGAAATTCTCAGCACCAAGGCTGGACCTGCAGCACTTAGCAGTGCTAAACACCTTCGCAATAAAGCTGTGAATAAAGCAGCACAGTGTGCTTCGTTCTTAAAAGCTTCAAGCGTTTCCTCGAAGCGAAGCTAAGGGATCATCCCTGGGTGCTGATAGCAGTGCTTATGCAGCTTCAGCGCCTAAGGGCACTACCAAAGTTCTCAGCCGCGAAGCTAGAACTAAAGTACTATCTAGTGTCAATCGCCTCTGTGTTGATGAAAAGAACGAGGCATCGTCCCATGCTTCGTTTCCAAGGCCTGCGGATGCTAAGTCCGTCCCTCATAAAGCAATGAGTAAAAAGGTGATGTCAAAGTCACTTGAACAGATCAATGCGCGATTCGCCCGAGTCTCTGCACTGAGTCGTTTAAGCTCGGTAAATCTGACCTATGAGAGTTCTTAATAAACAAACGAAAGTTGGAACTATTCCAAACTTCTCCCTCTTATTGTGAACAAGTGGGATGCTAGTTGGTGATGGTCCATTCAGTCCATCGCCGACTAGGACCAGTCCCCGCTACTCTTCTAAGCTGATAGTCAGTTTTTAATCGACTATCTATATGATCTCCTGTAAAGCATCACAAAAGGAGTATGTCGCAAAATCTACCAGATCTACCCTCTGCATCCGTCAACATGATCAGAAGGGGACGTGAATCGCATAGAGGCTAGCGAGTGCCACGTGATGCTAACTCCCCTTCCTTCAGTTCTACAGACCCGGACTACAGCCCTGCTTAGGCCAAGTCTTGGTGGAAGAAGAAGGTGTGTTTCAAAGAACCAGATCTAGGGTTGCAATACCCTACAGCTATGAGTAGCCATCCTCCTCAACTGGAGTAACATCACTAGAACCAATGAGAAGATTATTCCAATGTTCTGATGGGGAGGAGGAAGACAGTGGGTATGCCTCCTCGGCGATAGTCAGCTGGATACGAACGAATAAAGCGTCCGTGCATATGGCTGATAACGGTAACGATAACCTCCGTCGACGGTTGGAAGCTCAGGAGCAAGCCTCCAAGGCCTAGCAAGAAGCCTTGGATAACATTCAACAGATGCTCGCTCAACTCCTCACTAACCGAAATAACAATGATACCAGGAGTAATCATAATGAGGAGGAACATAATGATGAAGAGCAACCTGAGATGGAGAAATCAAAGCAAAGTTCTTCTATGGACGCTGAAGTTCTTAAAGGCATCCAAGCTCAGATTGCATCCCTAACCCAAAGGGATGAACTAAAAAAAGTAGGGGTAGCCCATCCTTACCCCTTAGAATGGGACTCTATCCCATATCCTCCAAAGTTCAAGCCACCAACGCTGTACTCATATGATGGTAAAAGCTCACCAAATCATCACATTTACTACTTCCGATCGCAAACTTGTAATGTAGTAGGTAACGATGCTATTATGGCCAGACTATTCATTGGCACCCTGAAGGGGGTAGCATTTGACCGGTTCTGAAGCCTTCCTCCAGGCTCTATCAACTCCTAGATTGACTTAGAGACTCGATTTCTTTCTCATTTTTATAAGGACGACACCAAGGTAACCATGGTAAACTCCTCTTCACTGTACAGAGGAAAGGAAAATCTGTCCGTGATTACATTGAGCGGTTCAGAAATCTATCGCTGATGTGCCCAGCAGGGATGCCATTACCCATGCTCTTGTAGACATGTAGGCATAACTCCTGGACCAAGTAGAGAATCGTATGGGATCCGTCAAAGCCCATAACTGAAAGGAGCTAGTCGAACAAGCTGAGATAGCCGAAAAGTCAGGTAGAAAATTCAAACCATCTACCCCTAAAGGCAAAGGGGTATGAATAATAAGGGGCGCGGTGACATGGCACAGTCTTACCAAGCCAAAGGAAAAGAGACTATGTCCGTCGAACTGTCAGGAGATGTTCATCCAAAGACAAAGAAGAGTGGCGCCAATAATCAGGAGTTTAAGTTTCCTCCGAAACAATACTCCTTCAAAGATGAGCAGGTGGTTACAATATTCTATTTACTCCACAAAGGAAATAAATTGAAACTGCCAGAGGCTCGACGCCCTAATGAAGTGGGACGCACAAATGATACCAACTATTGCCTTTTCATAGGATGGTTCATCATCCTACTAACAAGTGCTTTATCCTAAAGGACAAAATTCAGGCTTTGGTTGATGCCGGGGTTTTGACGCTAAAGTCAGAACAAAAGAAAGTCACTGCGAACATGGTGACTCTTGAGTTTGGCAAGACCCCAAAAGTCATAGTTCCTGATGGGTCTTTCCAATTCCCGAAGCACGGCTAGAAGTAAGAGATCCTTCAGCTAAAAATCAGGAGACTAAGGGTCTTGTTCCCTTGACATTGGAATTAGGGAAAATCATGTGGATATACCCAGACCTTACCCAAGACGAACAATGGGATTTGAAGAAATCCAAGTCAAAGGCCAAATCTTGCAATGTTATCTTTATCTTGCCGGATGACGGCAATGTGACATCAGCTTCTCTTAGCGATTCTGAGGGGGAAAAGCATGCTTGCACAACACAGACCGATGCACCTCAGCTGACGGGTACTCGATCCGAAAAATCATACTTAAAACAGTATGAGCAAATTATCGACGAGACACAACAACAAACGACGTTGGTACAAGTACCCATACCAGCTCGGACCCTAACAATGGGAAAATAATAGCAGAAAGAAGTCTGATTTGACCATATCCTGAAGAAACCTTCAGGCCCGGGACTTAATATCCCTTTTCGCTTTGACATACTGGCCCAACTGGCCAATATCCCCCGCTCGTATCATCATACACGAGCTGCTTCGTCTCTCAAAGGAGACAAGGGAAGCACTTAGGGATGCACTGACTAATTCAGAATCATTTCTGACACATATGCCATAAACCCGTAAGGAGGACACTCAACCTTCGTGTTCTGAATGTCATCATGCCTAGTCTAAAGTACCTGCTATTACTTTCATAGTTGAGAACATGCTCCTTAAGGATAACAAACACGATCGACCTTTGTACTATACCGGGTACATCAGCTCGACATGCATTGAAAGGGTACAGGTTGATCCAGGATCCACAGTCAGCATCATCCCCAAAAGGCTCCTCTACTTCCTTGCCATACCACTGTATCAGTTATCTGCAACCACTACAATGATATACGATTTTAACATAGGAAGTAGTCACCCACTCGGAAAGATTCGACTCCGTTGTCAAATCGGGGACCTGAAATCAGAAGTGATGTGTTATGTCATTGACACTGACACGTCATACAATTTGTTGCTAGGACGACCTTGGATCCATGATAACGGATTGTCCCCTCTATTTTGCACCAGTGCTTCAAATATATTGAAGATGATGCAACGGTACGAACGGTGTTCGCTGAGAAACAACCGTTCAAGGGGGCGGAAAACTATTTTACCGATGCTCTCCTATATCAGAAAATCGGTGAAACATCAAAAGAACCATTGCCTGACAACGATGACAGTGGCAATGAGGCAGATTCAGAGTCTGAAGGAGACACGCCAGCTACTTTGTTCGGTGAACCAATTGTAGCATGTTTCAATAATCCTCAATGTAATACTTCTGAGGATGATGATGAATGGGTGATTAATGACAATATTTTCTTGATTATACTGTGAGTGTCGAACTGTTTGAATCTGTCATGAATAGCTCTCTACACGTGCCCTTGCATAAACCAAGCACATCAAGTACATCTGTGGAATGTATAGAAGGGTCCGTTTTAGTGGTTCCTTCATCCAAAAAGGGTCAAACACCAATAATACTCAGTAGAGCCCAACTGCAAAAGTCTACGATCACAGATTCGAGTTCAGACTCATAGACCCCGTATTTTTTTCATTATGCACGACAAGCATAGCAAATGATGAGGAAAATGAGATATAGCCCGCAGGGTGAGAATGGTTTGAATTCGGAAAGGATGACATGGTTTTCTACGTATTTTGTGCCAAAAGGGAAACCGATAAATTACTATGATAAAATACGCAGGGGGTTGGGATACGTTACATCTCCACCTTTACATCGGTTCAACCCAAAGACAACAAACCAATCACGCCACGCTCTGCCTCTTCCTCCGAATGGGACTCGAACGTCAGTGTAGGAACGATGTTCGAGAATCATACCGTTAATAAGACTTCAAGTAGCCAATTGGAGCCGGCGGAAGCTACTCATGTTGAACCATGGGCTCAGCAACTAGATTTCCAGTGGAAAAAGCGATTCGAACAGCGCGAACCACCTACTGAAGACATAGTGATCCAGGTTAACTTGGGTAGTTAAGATCACCCTAAACCCATCTTTATAAGTGAAAGCTTATCACTTATGGAGAAAGAAGAATTGATCGTACTCGTTGGAGAGTATATCGATGTCTTTGCATGGAACTACGAAGATATGCCCGAACTTGATCCGCAAGTAGCCATGCATCGCCTGAATATCAAGCCTGACATTAAGCCAGTCAAGCAACAACGTTGATTTCGCCTAAATATTATGGAAGCTGTTGAAGCTGAAGTCTATAAACTCATCACTTGTGGTTCATGTGGAGGAACAACATCCAGATTGGGTTGCTAATATTGTTCCTGTTCTTAAGAAGAATGAAAAAATTCGGATCTGTATTGATTATCGTGACCTCATACAGCCTGTATTAAAGATGAATTCCCGTTGTCCATCACTGATGTCATGATTGATAATACCTGCGGATTCGAAAGAATGTCCTTCATGGACGGCTTTTCAGGGTATAACCAAATTAAGATGTATCCAGAGGATGAGAAACATACTTCATTCCGGACACCGTTGGGGGTATACTGCTATAACGTGATGCCCTTTGGATTAAAGAACGCGGGAGCAACTCATCAGCGTGCAATGAGTACAATTTTTCATGATCATTTCTGAAAGACGGTAGAATGTTATGTCAATGACATTGCGGTCAAAAGTCGTGATAAGAATGACTATCTTCGTGACTTGAGAACAATGTTTGATATAATGCGGGCTCATCGACTGAAAATGAATCTGACAAAATCCTTCTTGAGGGTTTCGAGTGGTAAGTTCTTAGGATTCATTGTTACATCAAAAGGAATTCATCTTGACCCAGACAAAGTCAAAGCCATTCAGAGCATGCATTCACCTAAGAATCTCAAAGGATTTAGGGGCCTGCAAGGTAGACTGGCCTATATCAGAAGATTCATCGCAAATCTCTCAGACCGCTGTCAACCGTTCACCCGAATCATGAAAAAGGGTGTCTCTTTTGTATGGAATCAATCCTGTCAAGAAGCTTACGAGGATATTAAAAGATACCTCAAAAAACCTCCGGTCTTAGTGGCTCCCATATCATGAAAACCATTCTTACTTTATGTGAAAGCTATGGACCATTCTCTCGGTGCTCTGCTTGCTCAAAAGGACAATGATAGTCACGAACAGGTATTTATTATCTGAGTAGGACTCTGATTGGGATTGAATCTCGCTATAACCCTATTGAGAAGGAATGCTTAGCTCTTGTCTTTACTATTCAAAAGACGCGACATTACTTGGTTGGCTAGACCATACATGTCATTTCCAGAGTGAATCATTTGCGTCTCCTCATGACGAAACCAGGATCATTAAATTCAAGACTAGCTAAGTGGGCCCTCCTTTTGTCTCAGTACGACATGCTCTTTGTCCCTCAGAAGGCAGTAAAAGGCCAGGCACTTACAGACTTCCTGGCTGCTCATCCGGTGCCAGAAAGCTCAAAACTTCACGAAGACATTCCAGATGAGGTTTTTGAATCTAATATAACTTCAGAGGATTAAGTATGACAGATGTTCTTCGATGGAGCATCAAGAATAGGCCCTAAAGGAAAGATCATTGCTGGTGTGGGGGTTGTATTTATCTCACCACAAAATCATGTCCTTCCTAGGGCATTTTCATTGACGGAACCATGTTCCAACAATGTGACAGAATATAATGGTCTACTCATTGGCCTTCAGCTCGCCCATGAAATGGGGGTACACTACCTCGAAGCTTATGGTGATTCAAAACTGATTATTAATTAGGTTAAAAGAGAATATGAGGTCCGTCACAGAGATTTGGTACCTTATTATCATGCAGTCATCAAAATGGCTAACTCATTTGATGGCTTTTACATCAGTCATGTGTCTCGATCTCAAAATACTAGGGTTGACGCTCTGGCTGCACTAGTGGCAACATTAGCCTTACCGATCGACACAACATATCACCTTACAGTGGCTACTCGACACCTTGTTTGTCTTGAACATGTGTTGAAAACCAAGGAGGTCCATAGCATATCGACGGATTTTGAACCGAGAGATTGGCGATTTCCCCTCATCAACTATGCTTTGCATGATATACTGCCGGATGACCCTAAAGAAGCGGCGTTGATCAGACGAAGGTCTCTTCGTTTCTACTATGATCCAATAGTAAAAATACTTTACCGTCGCTCTTATGATGGTATCCTCCTCCGTTGCCTTTCTAATTTAGAAGCATAAGAAGTGCTTAAAGAAGCACACGATGGATATGTGGAGCTCATCAGCCAGATCCAAAGCTTAAGGATCGATTGCACAGGCTTGGATATTATTGGCCGACCATGATAGCCGATGCCATCAAATATGCACGAAGGTGTAAAGCCTGCCAAATCCATGCGGACTTTATAGATCAGCCTACAAAATTGCTCCATCCAACTGTTGCTTCGTGGCCATTTGAAGTGTGGGGAATCGATGTCATAGGGCCGATCAGCCCCTCTTCAACAAAAGGTTACCAGTTTATCTTAGCAATAACCGATTACTTTTCAAAGTGAGCAGACGCTATACCACTTGTGGAAGTTAAAACATCCAACGTGGTTAATTTTATTAAGCACCTTGTCATCCATCAATTTTGTGTCCCTAGGCGGATCATCCATGATAACGGTTCCCAATTCGTTAGCCAGGCATTCTATCAGTTTGTGATAAGTACCGAGTTCAGAATGTGACATCAACCGTTTATAACCCTACTGCTAATGGCTTGGCGGAAGCATTCAACAAGATAATTATCAAGCTACTCAAAAAATTCGTCTCGTCAAATAAACGAGACTGGAATGAGAAGCTTGGTGAATGTCTTTGGGCCTAACGAATCACAGTTTGGACCCCCGACATGCAATACGCCTTTTTCCCTGGTATATGGGTGCGAAGCAGTCATACCGTTAGAAATCCAGATGCCGTCATTACGAGTCGCTTTAATGACCAGAATGACAAAAGAAGACAATGATAGGTTACAAGAGCTCGAAGCCCTAGATGAGAAACGACTACAAGCTCAACAGCATATTGAGTTGTATCAAGCGCGATTTTGAAGGCCTTTAATAAGAAGGTTAAGCAAAGGATTTTCCAGAAAGGAGACATGGTTTTAGCCGTCAGACGATCGATGATCATGATGCACAAAACCAAAGGCAAATTTCAGCCCAAATAGGAAGGACCGTTTGTGATAGAAACAGTCTATTTAAATGGAGCATATCGCCTTATGACTTCAGACGGTGACATACTCATGATGTCGATCAACGATAGGTTCTTAAAAATGGTATTATCCTTGATAGGATCCTTCTCATAATCAACTTAACAAACATTACACCTCTGATCAAGACCTTCAGACCCGAGATATTTAGAAAGAGCGCTCCTCTCTTTCTCTAACGGGATCACACTGCCATAAACTAGTGTCGAGCTGATCGAACACCGGCTGCATTAAAGAAGAATTAAAGTTATAAACTTCAGTTTTAGCCATATCACTCTCCTCAATTCATCGTCGACTAGTCTCGAATCAATAAGCATGTACCTATCTCCAACTTAGAAGAATAGGTCATATTTGGAGTCGAGCATGTCTAAACAACAGTTGCAGGCAGATAGTTTATTTAGCCTAATGTTTCTATGAATAACGTTGGCATACCTCCCTGCCCCTGTTCGGTCGATCGAGGCTCAACTCAATGACAGAAGAAGGTTCGCGATGCATCTTGCAGAACCTTTTGAAATCACCTAGAGGGGGGGTGAATAGGTGATAATGCTAATCTAAAAACTAAATGCGGAAATTAAAACTAATTTGCAACTACACATAGTACAAACAACGAGTGTAGCCCAATTCCCCGTGAAGGGCTCTGGACTAACTCCTCTTGATTCCTCTGAATAATAGTTGAGGTGCTATATCAAGCTCTCGTGGTTAAGTACAAGTGAGGCACACAAACACAAGCCAAGCATATAAAGATAAAAAGCAATAGAAATAGTGCAAGGCACAACACAAGCAAATATGATATGAATGATATGAATGATGCACAATACAAATAAAGAGAGAGAGAGAGAGAGAGAGAGTTTAGAGTCAATGGATCAAACGCAAACAACAAGATGTGTTTCGAGGTTCGAGCCCCTAGCTTTACGTCCCCGCCTTCACCGAGAAGGATTTCCAATCCACTAACTTGTCCACTGAGGACTCCTACGAGGGAACCTCCACCGAGGAGGATTTGTACAACAAGGGAGTACCGAACTCCTCTCTCAACCAACAACCTCCACCGAGGCAAACACAATCACCACCTCAACAAGAGGGATAGGCCCTTAGCCAAACAACCACAATCCACCTCTATCGAAGAGGGATACAAACACCAACTAACTCCACCTCACCAAGAGGGAGTAAACCACAATCTCAACCTCTACCAAGGAGGGAGCAAACACCAACCCAATTCTACCTCTATCAAAGAGGGATACAACAAGAAAGGGTTTACAACTTGGTGGTTTCCTCAACCACAAACAATTTTCCCACAAAAAAAATGATCCTAATAGAATAGGATAGAAGATAGCTCAAGTGTGGAAAAACAAAGTGTTTTGATCAAAGAAATTCTCTTGGGAAAACAACAAAATAGATATAGAAATTTTAGATCAAAACTAATTCCCAAAAGCCTAATTTCTTTGAAATAAACAAAATACTTTAAAACAAATAAGATGGATCTTTTGAGCTCTTAAACACTTTGAAAACTTGTTTTAAAAACTAGCGAATAGAAAATTTTTTCTTGTAAAAATCTTGGCCAAAATTCCAAAGGAATGGGGTTTATATAGGCCCAAACAGAAAACTAGCCGTTGGCTGTTTTTACAACCAGATACGGCTGGCGGTCGACGGGCCAACGATCATAATTATGACTGTTGGAGACCTGCGGTCGACTGTAGAAAAACAGAAAGCAGAGCTCTCTGGTCCGGTCGACCGCCCGGTCGATCGGCCCAAGTGCCAGGCCAGACGTGCACAGGTTGTGTACGTCGGTCGACCGCCCGGTCGACCGGCTCCTGGTTCGGTTGACCCTGCAATCGACCGACAGAGCCTGTCAGGCACTATTCTGGGTCAGAAAATAGGGTTTAAAATATTCTAAAAATTCCCATAAAACTTCTAAAAATCTACAAAATAGTTTTATTATTTTACATTGAAATATAAACTTGTGTTAAAAATTTCAACACAAATTTCAAACATTTTGGACTTTTTTTGTGTCTTACAAATTTTGTCAAAAACCAAAACCGTATTTTTTTCCAAACTTTGATTTTTCAATAGGAAATCTGATTTTTCCTAAAACTCATACAAAAACATGATACTTAAACACTTTAAAGCATGTTGCATATGGACATAGGTCCAATATACATGAAACATATGCATATCATAGTTTTTGTCTTTAATTCCAAAAATAATGTTTTGTTAAAAATACAAAACACATGAATAGACATCTTAACATAAGTTTGTCTAGGAAATTAAGCATGCATGTATATAGAACACATCTAATACACATAAAATCATGTAAACTTGTATTGATACTATCTAATCATGAAAACCAAGATCGGTTAAACTAAAAACCGAAAAACTAATATCCATAAAACGTGTATGTTGTGCACTTGAGCATATCAACTATCTAATCTTTACACATCGATCTAAAACAAAAACTAAACTAGGATACCTAAGTCTTCTTGATGAACTCCGTCTTCAAGTTGACTTGATCCAAAACGTGATCTACCGAGCTAGACTCCAACGAGTGCAATGTATGATCTTGATGCTCGGGCTCTGGAATCACCATGTGAAAGGCTTCAAAACTCCTTTGTTGAAGCAATCACCAACTAATATCTTGATTAATGATCTTAAACTAAACATCACAAGATAATTAGTAAACATAACTACATGAGTTAATCATCATCAAAACTAGAGTGGAAGGCCTCTGGGCCAACACTTTTCACTGTTTCTACGTTCATATCGAGAACATGGTGACCGATCGAATAACAAACACAAATGGGTTTATCTGATGACTCGCAAGTCGAACTCAATAAAGAAGGTTCGTGACACATCCCTCTGTAGAATCTTTCTAATATGTAAACAAGATAAGATTGACAGAGAGTCCACAACAAACGATAATTTTTAAATCAAGATCTCGTGGAATTCATGCCCATTCCTTTAGTCCCCAGCTCACCTACAGAGTGAAAACCAGAGGAAGCATCACGTTACTCAAAGTAACAAAATAATCCAACTCCTCTAATGGCTAAGGATAGAGGAAAATGTTAGCCTTTAAGCCCAACATAAGTCCTTGATAACTCATCATGCTGAGGAGAATAGCATGGCTAGCCCAATTCAAAATGTAGTTGGTAAAGGTATATCAAATCCGTTAATAGTTGAGGATTTGCTAAAAATCCTAAGGGACCTGTTCCCATTTGATTCCTCTCCAAAATCACTTACCAATTCTCGTCCATGGAATGGTAGGACAACATAAGAAGATATCCATCTTCCTTGCGAAATGACGAGTCAAACCTATCGTTAACATTAAACCTCTGATAGTAAAATTCCAACATCCTCCCCGGCGGATAAAATCAACATCCCCAGCAAATTAAACTTTGCCCATCATTCTCTTCAATAGAATGACGGGTTCACTCAAAATCGCTGTTATGTTCAAACACTTCTAACAGTAACAAAATCCTAGTCATGTTAACATTATACCTCTGCCAGACTGTTTTATAAATCTTGTTCTAATCCCCACGAAGTTCTTTGACATATAATCTTTCATGAGATTTATATTTCTTGACTCCCCAGCGAGTTTCTGATAGACTCCCCTCAAAGCCTATTATTTTCCGCTCATCCCTAATGGACTTTCTTTATTTTCACGTTAACAATATACCTCTGACAATTTCTTCTAAAATACCTAAAGGAGATACAATTTTTCACGGGATTTATGATCAAACTCTATCTCCTTCAGTGGAATTCTTTCTTTTACCGTCATGTCCAGATTGTCACCTCTAAACGGTAAAAATCCTGAATTTGGTAGTTTCTCAAACGGTTATGTCCATTATTACCTCTGAACGACAGATAACCAAGTCTCACCTTTCAGTCCAGTAGGAACTATTCCTTTGCCGTTATGTCCAGTTCGCCACCTTTGAACGGTAGAGTTTTTGAGTCTAGTAATTCCCAATCGGTTATGTCCATATTACCTCTGAACCGACAGGTACCTAGATATTTCTTTTTATGGTACTTCAACTGTCATGTCCAGTTCACTACCTCTGAACATATAAGTCCATAACTTTGTCCTTCTTCCCTCTATTAAGATCAGGAGGTCTTGCTGTCATGTTAACATTAAACCTCTGAACGGCAGATTTCGAATCTGAGGTCCCTCAATTGGTCATGTCCAGTCAACCACCTCTCAACTAACAGAGCCCTAGATCCAATCTATCTTTGCAGTCCCCTGTGGACTAGCTGCCAAGTTAATACGACTACCTCTAGCAGCGTATTCGAAGTTAAGCGTGTCTTAGTCTATCACGTCCAGTTTATCACCTCTGAATAGACAGGTCCCTAAAATCGAGTTCATCTCCATTTCGTCATCATGTCCAGGTCATCACCTCTGAATGGCAAAATTTCTCATGTCTAGCTTGTCACTTTTAATTGGCAAATCCTAGGCTTCATTTGTCTTAGTTCAAGCAGGAACTATCACAGGTTGTGGTATCTAATTTATTATAACCTATTTATAAATCTGATGATCTTTAATCTGTTATGTTAATATTTACCTCTGAACAGTAAAGATCGTCAAGCTCACTCTTTCCATTTCTCATCTCAATATGATTTGAGTCGAGCCATTTAGTAACTAATTCTATTGGTTCATCACCTCCGACTAGATTAGTTATACCATCATTTGCTGTCTTTTTCGATTGTAACACAACTTAAAACTAAGAATTGCAACTTCAGAAGATAAAATAAGTTAGAAATACAATAGAGGAGTCAAATAAAATTACTTTTTATTGATTCAAAAGGGGGATACATGGATTACAAGCTACGAGGGTGCTTCGTAAGACTTGATCCGTTCTTCAAGGATGGCCAGCCTGTCCTTCCTCTCCTCAGCAGCTCTGATGAATGCCTGCGATCTCAACTCGGCCTCATTAAAGTTCGCTGTTTAGGACAGACGAGCCTCAATTTCAGCCAAAGTTGCCCTCTATGCTAGCTCATGTTGTAAAACTTCGTCATTCTGAGCCTTGAGCTGCTCCAGCCGAGCGATCTCCTCAAGACGTACCGATTCAGTCTTGGATAGAAGAGATTGGCTCTTTTAATCATCTCCTTGGCCTTCTTAATCTTGTCCTCAGCATCGAGAAGAGCACTATTAGAAGCATCTATGGAATCTCCAATTTCTACTTTCCTTGTCTCCAAGGATCTTAAATCTGAAGATATTGCCTTAGCTGCTTCCTGTACTGCAAGATAGGCTTCATGCATCTGAACAACAAGACGTTCAAGCTGTTCATTAACAGAGGAGTCCAGATCTGAATTGCTAAGATTGCGCCATTCATCTACATCCCTCTCGAGCCTTTCCACCAGAAGCTCCAATGCAGCAACCTGGTCATCCCTTCCAAAGTCTCGAATGCTTTCAATATTTCGAGAGAGGACCACCTTCAGAGTAGAAAAATGAGGTAGTCGAGCCCTTCAAGACCAAAGCAACAGATCACTTCAAGCCCTTGTAGAAGCTGTCAACTATCTCAGCCATAAATTCTTTCTCGGCTTTAACTACTCCCGGTGAGCAAATAGTACTCGAGACAAAACTTTCACTGCCTTCACTGACATAACCGTAGAGGAGATAGCAGAAGCACTGGCTGGAGAAAGACGAGGGATCACCGGTGACCTTAGAGGAGTCCTCATTGAAATCAGTACACTAGCCACTATGGAAGTAGGGCTGGTGACTATTTCGGGAAGAGCTAGCTCAGAACTAGTGTCAGAGACGTAGGGCTGGTAATTCCTTCAGCCCCATGGTTGTCATGATAGGCAGCGTCAAAGGACCGCTAGCATCTTACTGATTAGTCTACATTTCTGCATTATTATGTCACATTCTCTCACCGATTTATGAATAAATTGTCGATCTAAACCGTGTTTTGGTCTTTATTGTAGGTAGATCCAAAGTTCAAGGGCAAAGTGGAATAAGAGCTTAACTAAAACCAATTAATGGTAATTAATCCGCATTACTTGGAGGCCAAGCCAAGGATTATCTTGAAGATTCATTGAACCTAGACTCCTGCGCATGTCAGACGAATATGCGGACGAAATTACCAGAAATCGAATATACCTGGAAGCTCCACAAAGCCAGGGGAATAATCTGATAAAAACCAGGACCTAAGTCCCTGGTATTGCCGCGGATCCGCGACAATCCTTATCAAATTTTTGGCGCCGTTGCCGGGGAAGGGAATGGTTTTGATTTCACGTTTTTGTTAACATTGTCTTCTCTGTTTTGGTGTGCAGGGCAATATTTACAGGTGCTTAACATTGCAGAATAAACCCTAGCCTTGCATCTCCCTGCTCTAGAAAGCAGGGCCCCAGATTCTGAAACAAAGCTGCGCAACCGCGACATTTGCCGCGCAAACGCGGCAGTTTTTGTGAAAATTGTATATCGTGTTGTTCTGGGATGTGTGAATTGTAATAGCTAGTGGATTTGTACTGCTATCTTTCTTGCTTTGATTGCCTACACACCATAATAAAATAAAGAACTAAAATACGAATTTGGACGCTTTTAAAACGGTTTAGACATTTGCATTTAGGCACTTGTCAATTCAATTCCAATATTCTGTATTTTGTTCTGATTGTTGTGATTTGGATGGAGATGTACATATGGCATTGCATATAGCATAGGACAAACACGTGGGTGATTTATCGCTTTGTGTTACATTCTTGTCTATATGCACACTTGCACGAATTGAACTTAAGGGCAAACTCCAAACAAGATAAGGTGGGATTTCCCTTCCTTAGCCCAAAAATCATCTCCCCACTCACACAACCCAAGCCCTAATAAAATTTGAATAGACGTTGGCCCCTAGGGACATCTACATCTAGGTCAGGTCAACCCTCCTATTGGCTTGGTTTTGATTTTTCTTTTCTTTTTGTTTGTTGTTGTTTTTTTCTTTTGTTTGTAATTTTTGTGAAATGGCATTCAACAATAACAATTCTTTCAATCCGAACATGAATCCATATTTCACACCAACTCTATTCTATTCGGATAATTCCAACCCGACGTTTTACAATATGCACCAACCAAATACACCGGGTTTGGCCTTATCCGAATCAATACAACCCATACCCACATCCTTATGACTATAATTTTCAAAATAATTTCAACTCGTCACAGAGTCAATGGGGATTCACGTACCCCGAGTCAAATTTTCAACCTCCTTGTCCACCATATTCACCTTGTCCACAATATTCATTTCCCGAGTTCACTTCCTACACTCCTTTTTCTGGACCTCCCATTAAAGAAAAATCTGAGTTCCAAAAGAGGATAGAAGCCAATATACAAGAGAATGAGCAACAACTTCAAGAAATATTGGCTTCTCTAAAACTATTCAAGAGTCTTACTCAGTTCCACCTCCTCATAATGAACAACCATTTGCCTTGAAAACGAGTAAAGAACTCTTGTGTGAGTCCGAGTTTCAATCTCAACACATTTTTGACTCACATTCTTCACAAATTTCCAAAACCAAGATTCTTATACTCCCATTCTAGAGCAACCACTTGGAGATACATCAAGTCTAGAAAAGAGTATAGAAATCTTGGAGGAGTCTATGTTACAATATCAAAGATCACATGCCGAGTCTGTCAATAGATTGGAAACACAATTGAGTCAATTGGTTAACATTTATAGGAATGAGGAAACTCTATCTTATCAACCTTTGACCAATTCAGCCATGCCAAACTCTATTGATATAACCCAAGACTCCTGTCATTTTGGAAATCAAGATTCAATTTCAGCACACCCATCTGAACTTGTCCAAACTTCAAATGTTAAAGATCCCATTGACATTTTGGCAAGTTATCCTTTTCCTGAAATTGAACTTGAGCATGAATATGATCATGAACCTCAAATTAGTGATTCAATTCTACTTCCTGATTCAATTATGACTCCGGTATCTTCACCTGATTTCAATCTTTTTCCTGAGCCAGTATTGGATCCAGTGCCAGTTCATTGTGAAATTGAATCACAAATCATTTATGATGATCATATTGAACTTGACCAATTTCATACTTTTGAAAGTCCCATTGATAAATTGGCAAGTTCTCATTTTTGTGGAATTGAACTAAATGAGGAATGTGACTTTGATCCTCCAATTTGTGATCTTGTTCAAATTCCCGAATCACTATTGACTCCTGTTTTGTTACCCAATTTGAGCAACATTTTAGAGTCAGTTTTGATTCCCATACCTGTCATTCCTGAACTTGAATCACCACTAATAGAAAGTCACATTCCATCATGGGGAAATGAATGTGGACCTGAGCTTCATATTCTTGATTTAGACCCACTTCCTGAACCAATCTTGACTCTCGAACCTCTACTTGACTTAAGTCTTTTTCCTGAGTCGATATTAGTTCCTGTGCTTCCTGAGTCCAAATCAATCATTCCATTCTGGGACAAGGGCTTTGAAAATTTTGACTCTGAAATTATTTTGCAAATTTGGAAATTAGATGGGGTAAAATTTTTAATAAAAATCACACATGCATACATCTTTTTAGTGGGTTGTATCATGGAGGTTTCTGGTGGGTTCCTTCGGACTCCACGCAAGAATGATTGGGTCGCATTTCGTGGACCAATCAGGCCGCCACTGGAACCACCACCTTGAGGTAATTTTTTTCTTCCCTCTTTATTTGTTTCATGCATACATACATCACGATGCATTGAGGACAATGCATGAGATAAGTGTGGGGGAGGGTTTACTAACTTAGAGTTTTTAGATTTTCTTTCTTTTACATTTCTTTTAGGATACTTTTAGAAATCTTTTCTTTTGTATAGGAATTTTCTCTTTCTTTAAAAAAAAAGAACTTTTTGAAATAAGAGACAAAGTTTTGATCTATTTTTAAGAAAATTAAGATGATCTTAAAATTAAGAAAGCCTTAATATGACATCTTAAACCTAGTCGAAATAATGGATCTTGTTTAAAATTATAGGCTAAGTAAGATAAATTGGGGAGATAATTTTATCTTGAATTTTTTGCCATAGATAGTATGCACTCCACACTTACACAATTTTGGGATGGAAACAAAGACCAAAAATTCCATAAAGCAAAAATAATAAAAAGAAAAAGAAAAAAAATGAATAAAACATCACTTATTAAGCTGGATAATTATGCCTCAAGAAGCATGATTATTCACGCCTAACGGTGGTCAAAAGAAGCAAATAATCCCCTTAGTTTTGTGGCCTTGTTTACTTGAGTCCTTAAACCCGAGGGATGTTTTCTCATCTGGTGCCCTAGGACCGTCTGGTTTGGGAGTCATCGGTTATAGGCTCGCTACATGGGTGAACTAGAAAGCCTAAGAAAACTAAGGGAAGAAAAAGAAAAAATATATATATATATAAATAAATGGCTTGATGGTTAGAGTTGAAATCTCAGAAATCTTCACCATCACAAAGTGCATATTATCTAGGTTCTATGAGGGATAAAATATTCAATCAAATTTTGAATTCTTACCTTAATTGAAGACAAGATCTTGCATAGAGACTAAGTTTAAGGAAGATTGATTGGTGGTGGACTTATGACCTTAGATCACTTATATTTTTACAAAAATATTTTGAAAACTTGTCTCTCTTTTCAAAATGCGTTTTTAAAATACTAACATTTGTCTTCTTTCTTTATGGATTTTGTGGGTGCAATCCGCTGAAAACCCTCAGGAGACAACACTCCTCCTCTAAGGTAACCTAGAGGTTTAACGGCTTGTTGCACACGCTCAGTGCAATCGCGTCACTGCGAAAGTGGTGTAATAACATTTGTAGTATAGTTTTTCTTTTCTCTTGTTTTGCTCGGGACGAGCAAAAGAATAAGTGTGGGGGTGTGATTAGTCTACATTTCTGCATTATTATGTCGCATTCTCTCACTGATTATGAATAAATTGTCGATCTAAACCGTGTTTTGGTCTTTATTGCAGGTAGATCCAAAGTTCAAGGGCAAAGATGGAATAAGAGCTTAATTAAAACCAATTAATGGTAATTAAATCTGCATTACTTGGAGGCCAAGATGGGGATTATCTAGAAGATTCATTGAATCTAGACTCCTGCGCATGTCAGACGAATATGCGGACGAAATTACCAGAAACCGAATATACCTGGAAGCTCCACGAAGCCAGGGGAATAATCTGACAAAAACCAGGGACCTAAGTCCCTGGTATTGCCGCGGATCCGCGGCAATCCTTGCGGATCTGCGGCAATAGTAAGGAGCCACGCGTCGAAATCCGCGGCAATAGTAAGGAGCCACACGTCGATTTTCGACGCGTGGCCCGTCTTGTCTTCTGGAAGGATCTTTCGCCTATAAAAGCCCCTGCAGAGAGCCAAACCGATGGCAGTCTTCGTTTTTAGGAGTAGATCCAGATTATAGTGTAGTGTAGGTGAGTGTTCTTCATTTCTTGTATTTTTTATTTCTTTTTCTTAGATCATTGTAGTAGGGCTGAGTGATTTCTAGAGAGAAAGCAAGGGATTGATGTAATAGAGAGTGACACTCTATGTAAAGATGCCTCCTTTCTCTTCCAATGTAATCTCCTTCACCTTCTACATGATTTCTTACTAGTTTTTCTTCTCATGGCATCTAAATACTAACCACTAACCATCTAACCACTTACTTGATAATCCACATGAATCGGGTTGCCTCTACAAGGCCTTATTCTTGCAAGAGCCATTGATGGCCAAAGATGATGGGTTCTAACATGTAACTTGCTAACTTGCTAACCAAGCTAACTCTCTTTTATTTCATACTCTTTTATTTCATGCTAGTAGGGTAATGAGTGATGCTTGTATTAGCTTGTTCTTGATGCAATGTTTTGAATTTAATGAACCATCCATGAGCCATGCTTTGTACCGTCTCTTGGAGCCAAGGATTGTGATGGCCAAGGATCAAAATGTGAGGCAACTATCTCGAGGAGATTAGCATGGTTAGTGGAGCATTAGTATTAGTAGCCATGAGTTTTCTTTAGCTTGATTTAGAAATCGTTTTCCAAACTCTTTTCTCATTTTTCTATCGGTGTTTTTACCATCCTTCTTAGTTCAACCTTGTTCCATCTCTTTTTTCTATTTTGATTTCCAAAGCACTTCACTTTTATTTTTACATCGCCGTTTTCATCGCTCTCCTCACCTACCAAATTCTGGATTTCATTTTCTTTTCTTTTTCATTCTTTCAACAAAGAAGAAGTGTTAACAACTGACGTGAATAGAGACTGTTAATGCTTCTATCGCCTTCCTTCCCTGTGGATTCGACCCGTTAAGCCAATGCTATAACGGAAGTATCGAGGGTACATTAGCACATTCGAGCTTTTCATCGATTTTACATAAAACACATTTTTGAGTGCTTGTTCCGCCCATGATCAAAATTTTTGTCAGCGCAATCGCGTCATCTACGAAAGTGGTGTAATAACATTTGTAGTATTTTTCTTTTCTTGTTTTGCTCGAGACGAGCAAAAGAATAAGTGTGGGGGTGTGATTAGTCTACATTTCTGCATTATTATGTCGCATTCTCTCACTGATTTATGAATAAATTGTCGATCTAAATCATGTTTTGGTCTTTATTGCAGGTAGATCCAAAGTTCAAGGGCAAAGATGGAATAAGAACTTAATTAAAACTAATAATGGTAATTAAATCCGCATTACTTGGAGGCCAACCCAAGGATTATCTAGAAGATTCATTGAACGTAGACTCCTGTGCATGTCAGACGAATATGCGGACGAAATTACCAGAAACCGAATATACCTGGAAGCTCCACGAAGCCAGGGGAATAATCTGACAAAAACCAGGGACCTAAGTCCCTGGTATTGCCGCGGATCCGCGGCAATCCTTGCGGATACGCGGCAATAGTAAGGATCCACGCGTCGATTTTCGACGCGTGGCCCCGTCTTGTCTTCTGGAAGGATCTTTCGCCTATAAAAGCCCCTGCAGAGAGCCAAACCGATGGCAGTCTTCGTTTTTAGGAGTAGGTCCAGATTTTAGTGTAGTGTAGGTGAGTATTCTTCATTTCTTATATTTTTCATTTCTTTTTCTTAGATCATTGTAGTAGGGCTGAGTGATTTCTAGAGAGAGAGAAAGCAAGAGATTGATGTAATAGAGAGTGACACTCTATGTAAAGATGCCTCCTTTCTCTTTCAATGTAATCTCCTTCACCTTCTACATGATTTCTTACTAGTTTTTCTTCTCATGGCAATCTAACTACTAACCACTAACCATCTAACCACTTACTTGATAATCCACATGAATCGGGTTGCCTCTACAAGGCCTTGTTCTTGCAAGAGCCATTGATGGCCAAAGATGATGGGTTCTAACATCTAACTTGCTAACTTGCTAACTTGCTAACCAAGCTAACTCTCTTTTATTTCATGCTCTTTTATTCATGCTAGTAGGGTAATGAGTGATGCTTGTATTAGCTTGTTCTTGATGCAATGTTTTGAATGTGATGAACCATCCATGAGCCATGCTTTGTACCGTCTCTTGGAGCCAAGGATTGTGATGGCCAAGGATCAAAATGTGAGGCAACTATCTCGAAGAGGTTAGCATGGTTAGTGGAGCATTTAGTAGTTAGTAGCCATGAGTTTCTTTTAGCTTGATTTAGAAATCGTTTCCAAACTCTTTTCTCATTTTCTATCGGTGTTTTTACATCCTTCTTAGTTCAACCTTATTCCATCTCTTTTTCTATTTTGATTTCAAAGCACTTCACTTTTGTTTTTACATCGTCGTTTTCATCGCTCTCCTCACCTACCACATTCTGGATTTCATTTTCTTTTCTTTTTCATTCTTTCAACAAAGAAGAAGTGTTAACAACTGACGTGAATAGAGACTGTTAATGCTTCTATCGCCTCCCTTCCCTGTGGATTCGACCCGTTAAGCCAATGCTATAACGGAAGTATCGAGGGTACATTAGCACATTCGAGCTTTTCATCGATTTTGCATAAAACACATTTTTGAGTGCTAGTTCCGCCCACGATCAAAATTTTTGTCAGTGCAATCGCGTCACCTGCGAAAGTGGTGTAATAACATTTGTAGTATAGTTTTTCTTTTCTTGTTTTGCTCGGGACGAGCAAAAGAATAAGTGTGGGGGTGTGATTAGTCTACATTTCTGCATTATTATGTCGCATTCTCTCACCGATTTATGAATAAATTGTCGATCTAAACCGTGTTTTGGTCTTTATTGCAGGTAGATCCAAAGTTCAAGGGCAAAGATGGAATAAGAGCTTAATTAAAACCAATTAATGGTAATTAAATCAGCATTACTTGGAGGCCAACCCAAGGATTATCTAAAAGATTCATTGAACGTAGACTCCTGTGCATGTCAGACGAATATGCGGACGAAATTACCAGAAACCAAATATACCTGGAAGCTCCACGAAGCCAGGGAATAATCTGACAAAAACCAGGGACCTAAGTCCCTGGTATTGCCGCGGATCCGCAGCAATCCTTGCGGATCCGCGGCAATAGTAAGGATCCACGCGTCGATTTTCGACGCGTGGCCCCGTCTTGTCTTCTGGAAGGATCTTTCGTCTATAAAAGCCCCTGAAGAGAGCCAAACCGATGGCAGTCTTCGTTTTTAGGAGTAGGTCCAGATTTATTGTAGTGTAGGTGAGTATTCTTCATTTCTTGTATTTTTTATTTCTTTTTCTTAGATCATTTTAGTAGGGCTGAGTGATTTCTAGAGAGAGAGAAAGCAAGAGATTGATGTAATAGAGAGTGACACTCTATGTAAAGATGCCTCCTTTCTCTTCCAATGTAATCTCCTTCACCTTCTACATGATTTCTTGCTAGTTTTCCTTCTCATAGCAATCTAACTACTAACCACTAACCATCTAACCACTTACTTGATAATCCACATGAATCGGGTTGCCTCTACAAGGCCTTGTTCTTGCAAGAGCCATGATGGCCAAAGATGATGGGTTCTAACATCTAACTTGCTAACTTGCTAACCAAGCTAACTCTCTTTTATTTCATGCTCTTTTATTTCATGCTAGTAGTGTAATGAGTGATGCTTGTATTAGCTTGTTCTTGATGCAATATTTTGAATGTGATGAACCATCCATGAGCCATGCTTGTACCGTCTCTTGGAGCCAAGGATTGTGATGGCCAAGGATCAAAATGTGAGGCAACTATCTCGAAGAGGTTAGCATAGTTAGTGGAGCATTTAGTAGTTAGTAGCCATGAGTTTTCTTTTAGCTTGATTTAGAAATCGTTTTCCAAACTCTTTTCTCATTTTTCTATCGGTGTTTTTACCATCCTTCTTAGTTCAACCTAGTTCCATCTCTTTTTCTATTGATTTCCAAAGCACTTCACTTTTGTTTTTACATCGCCGTTTTCATCGCTCTCCTCACCTACCACATTCTGGATTTCATTTTCTTTTCTTTTCATTCTTTTTCATTCTTTCAACAAAGAAGAACTTTCATTTTCTGTCTTCAACATCGAACCGTAAAGCTTCCATCGTGAGCTCGCCTCGAGGATCGACCCGTATAGCTTATGCTACTACGGTGATTTGGAAGGAATACATCAAGCATTGTGAATACATTTTGGAGTAATTAAGCACCTAAGGTTGACTCTAAACCTTCTCTCTTTATTGAATATCTGTGCAATTCTACTCCACTATTCCTGCCTTATCAAATTTTTGGCGCCGTTGCCGGGGAAAGCAACGGTTTTTGATTCAATTGAAGAACTAAACAAATTTTCTTCTCTGTTGCAGGTTACAGGTAGAAGAAACAAGAAAAAAGGCATTGCAGTAACATATAAGTGGCCCTGGGCCTCTACTCTCGAAAGCAGAGACTAGAAGCCCTCTGATTTGCCGCGTTTCCACGGCAAAGGCCGCGGATCCGCGGCAAAGAGGAGTGAACTACTCACAATTTTCTGCAGGGTTGCTTGGTCAGCAAAAATACAGCTGCTGCAGTACTTAATTCTTGTATGCTTCACCATATTCCTGCTAATAATCAACAGTAAAACATGGTTGCAAAGTTAAAAAATTGATTAGACGTTTGCATTTTTTTAGGCACGTGTCTTTTCAATTCATTTAATTTACTGTTGAAGAGTGCTGGAGTAAGGTACGTGCGCATTGCATATCGAATAGGATTCACTTCTGGTTGATTTATATCGCTTTGAGTGAACCTTGTTTGCTTATACTGTACACTTGCACCAAACTGATTTTAAGGGCATCACCCCATAAATAAGATAAGGTGGGGGATTTCATCACCTTTCCTTGGCCCAAAATCATTTTCCAAGCACTCACAATCCCAAGCTTTTAATAAAATCTGATAGACGTTGGCCCTAGGGACATCCGGACTCAGTAGGAGATCGGCTGAAGTTGGAAGTTGTTTTTTATTCATACTCTGGTGAAATCAGTGTCTAAGGCTGGGGATTAAGAGGTTAAGCCTCGAAGATACCGTGATTTGGCGTAATTAAGGCCCGTTGCTTACGCACGGATACCTCCCACCGTATTTTGCCCCTACCTGGCTGATTAGCTGTGGTCTGATTCAAGCAACAACCTTCTTCGGTTCATCAAAGTTAGGAGTCGTCTAGGTCCAGGAATCCTAGATAGCTTGGATTGATTTTTCTTTTCTTGTTTGTTATTTTCATTTTTTCTTTTCGCTGGTGTGATCGGTGAACGTTGTTTGTGACTGTATATGCAAGAGTGGTACCGGGATCCAGATTCTGCAAGACTTGTTAGAATTTCTACACTTGCACATACACCACCACTTGACACAATCCCAATAATGGAAAACAACGTTTCGCTTCAAGATAGATTCTACTCGATTCGCACTTCGCTTCCGTCATGCATTCTTCTCCTGTTACCAATGGAAATCACTCACCTACCAATGTAGTTGGGAGTGAGATTGTTTCTGTATCCACCGTCTCCTCAACCTCTTTAGTTCTAATGGCAAGCTCGGGCTTATAAGATGGCAGGTCATGAAAAAGGCATCCAACTCGGCAACGTCCATCGCGGTTGAAGTACTTGCTTCACCCCTAATTCCCTCAGGAAAATTAGCTGGCTCCCTCGAAGTCGATGCACCCAAAGGTGGAACACCTGTAGCAAAATTTTGTTGAGCAACGCATAATGAATATCAAGAGAGAATTGCTCACAAAAGATCAAAGTATTACTGAGAGGCGATACCGCCTCAATTGCCTCAGCCGCAGTCTCTCTCTGAACTTCTCGACGGCAGCATCAATCCCGACAGGCTCCATAGAAAAGTTTTTAACAGATGCAGGAGGGACGTATGGCTCACCTCCACTCACCGAAGCCTCTATGGTCCATCCTATAGAGCTGGAGGCCATGGGACTCCCTTTCGAGGCCCAGTACCCGAAGGGACCAACGTCAGCCGCGTCGCCTCTGGAATCTGCTGAGACGATAAAGTTGCTAGCCTCGTCACCTTCTTTATAAGTGAACAGAAGATCATAATAATCACCCAGTTCTCCTGCAGCCTCGGCTCTTAGTTCTCTTGCAGTCTCGGTTCCTGAATCATAGGATAAACGAATGAGATGTATGAAATATATAAGTACATGTTGCAAGAGTCAAACTGATCTTACCCAGGTCGAGGACAGCTTTATCAGTAGTCTGCCTCTAAGCCGATAGCTTAATAACTAACAGAGCAGAAGGAGGAGGCACTACAACTGATTCACCCTCTGCAATAATAGTGAGAGTGTAGTGACGAGGCTTCTTCACTACCCTCTTCCTGCGAGATCCACCTTGCCGCTTTCGTTTGAAGTGGACGTCGGGATCTTCTTCCTCCATCTCTTCTATCTTCACATCTTCCATGGAGCTATGCCTACCCCACAAGGAGCATCTGATGGAACCTTAGCACAGCGTCTTCTTCAAAGTGGGGGCTTTCTGCGTCAGAAGTCTCACTATCGGCAGTAGCGACGAACTCCCCAAGGCCTGGCACTCGGACCCTTTTGCCTTCACCCCTCTGGGTGACTTTCCGCTTCAGCTGTTGAGAAATCAACTTCACGTCAAAGAGTTGATAGAAAATCTAGTAGGCACAGAAGTTTGAAGTCTTATACCACTGATAGAACCTTAAAGTCATCGAAGGTTTGGGGTCCTCAATGACATGCACACCATGCCTCAGTGCAGCCAGTGATGAAGAATTGCCAGGCACGAGCACCATTAATAAGGCTCCCCATGAAGGCGAGACTGGTGTTCGGATTACCAACATAAAGTTGGTCATACCCAAACTAACGAGCAAATCGACTCGGGACATGAGGCTCCAAATAGCAGGTATCCCCGCTCCGGTACACCAGATGAGATGGCCGGATGCTAACCAGTCGTTCAAAGATCCCCGGCTCAGCGACGTCTTTCCCTCTCCTACATTCTTGAATTCTTCACCATAGCCTTCATCGCAAATGTAGGGAAAGCACCGAAAGAGATTATAAACGTCGTACGATACATCAGTTTACGGACCGTGGCCACATAGGTCCGTAACCATGAAGATCCCTCAAAACGATAAAAAAGCGCCATCGAACGCCTTCTAGAGGCTCTTCACCAGCTTGAATAATAGCAGGGCAGTGAAGAGCGAACCATGCCATCAAATAGGTGTATGGCAGGCCGATCCTGGGTTTGGTCCGTCACGGGGCAAGATAGTGCCTTTTTCATTTTTCATTGTTGGTGGCCTACAGAAAGCCTCCGTCAATGCATGAAGGCCCCGTTGAATACAAACACCATTGCGGGAGAAGTCTAAGGGAACGACCGTGACTAGATGAATGATTGGCAATAAAATAGTCAGAAGAATAACGTCACTAGAAGGAGATAGTACCATACATCTCTTCAACTAAACTGATAAAAACCCAGCTAAAAGTGCCTTCCGGGACATCGGTCGACGGGCTTGATGGTGGAAACTCTTGAGAATGTCACCTTTCTCATAAATACCATCATCTTCTTCCAAGACCATATCTCCCTGAGAATGTTATTGCATCCTCTGGAAAAATATCCTCGTCTGCAACCCCGCAGTGAGCTGCTTCAGGAGCATCTTCAGGTTGGGGAACAAATAATTCCCCCAGCTCTTTGAACTGCTTGAAGCTCCCTTATGACTTTCGTGCATACTCGAGCAAATGTAAAAATGACACATTAACTCTCGGTAAGTCTCGAACAAGGCCGGCTCCTGCTTCTCCAGAAGTGCCGATTCCGCCTCGCATGGGAAGTATTCTTTGTAAGGGAAAGATCCCATAGGCAGAGCAGAGACTTCTCACATCTTATGCAAAGCCATGCCCAATTCCCCTACAGGGGTAAAGAAGGTCCCTGTAGCTGGATAATATAATTCGAAGATGGCGTAGAAGTTCTCTACGCTCATCTGGATGCTATAGCAGGTTGCCGTGACAGCCTTATGGAGTCCCAGCCTCTCCAAATCCTCTTCAAAATGGGTCAAGACGTATAGGGTCAAGTCTCTCCACCAGGCCTTGGGAGGATGAATCCAACCTGGGGTCCTGAAATCAGTCGCTGGATAGTTGTCGTGGGCTTTGAAGAACTGATTTCCAAAGGTTTAGCCACGGCGGGATTTTTTCCCACCGGATGTCTTGAAGAAGTTCCTAGGGTAAGACCCAATATGCAGTGAGGAGGACCTACCCTTGTATGACCGGGAGACGAAGCTATCAATTTCCCCACATGAATGGAGTCAGTGGTCCGAGTCACTTACCACTTCATCTTCCGAGGCCTCGTCACGCATTGGAAGAAAGAGAGTGAAAAATGACACTTACTAGATGGGAGATAATACTTCTCACCATCCAGATTGAAGATCCACTGCCCTTCTCCAGCCAGTAACTGATGATCGGTGTCGGGCGCTGCGTCCCTGATTGGTTGCTAATGTTGCATATTTAATGTCACATTTCCATACTTATTTTAGAATAAAAGCCTGCATTGTCCTAATTATTTGTTTAATTAATTTGCAGGCCAATCCTTAAGGAGATGAAGAGAAATGAGCCCAAAAGCCCACCAGAATTCTGAATTAA